>PVIY010002321.1:0-129095 GCA_004026745.1 Myrmecophaga tridactyla | reverse complement strand
TTTGATCAGGTTCACCTAAGCTGGGGGCCTAATTTTAGTAGTCAGAATTTGTTAATTAGTTCCACAATTGCCGTTTGATTGTGCCCAGTCCCTGTTGCTGGTAAAGTCCTTTCCTTTCCCCTCTGGGAAGCAGACTGTGGGGGAGGAGCGCTGGCCGCCACAGCTTTGGGAACTCACGGTTCTGGGGGTGCTCGCAGCCGGTCCAGCTGGTCCAGACTGGGGTACGCTGTGTGTCCGGTCACTGACGTGGCCCCAGGAGCTGTTCTGTACTGTTTCTGGTTATTTAGTAGTTGTTCTGGAGGACGAACTAAAACACGCACGTTGTTAAGCTGCCATCTTGACCCAGAAGCCCCGAGAAATCTTTTGTGAGTTGTTTTTTGAGACTGCCAGTCCAACACTCAATAATACCAGATGCTTGCAGATGATAGGGAGCCGGGAAGGCCCATCAAATGTCTTGACAATCAACCCATTGCTGAGTGTCTTTTGCAATAAAACTATTATTACTTTCTGCAATAGTCTGGAGAGTTGAAAACATGAAACATTATTTTCAAGCTCTGCAATGACATCATTAGTAAAATGGTCAGACTGGACAGCCATACCCTAACCTGGTGTGCTGGTTTGAAAATATTATGTACACCAGAAAAGCCTTGTTTTAATCCAGATTCGATCTATGGAGGCAGCCATTTCTTTTAATTCTAATTCAATATGGTGATTAGATTACATCCACAGAATGTGGTGTACCCAACAGTGGGTGTGACCTTTGATTAGATGGAGATGTGACTCCACCCATGTCTTGATTCATTTACTAGAGTCTTTAAAAGGGGAAATATTTTGGAGAAACCTCAGAAATGACAGAGCCAACAGAAACTTCAGAACAGAGCTGACACAGATGCAGACACTTGGAGAACAGAGACACAGATGTTGGGAGATGCTAAGCAAGCCAGAACCTAGAGAAAGCCCATACAAGCCAAGAGATGGAAGCCAGCTCCAGAGAAGCAAAGTGAGGAACCCCCACAGGAACAGAGGCTGAAAGCAACAGAGCCCAGGAGCAAGGGAGCAGCAGTTGCCAGCCACATGACTTCCCAGCTGACAGAGCTTTTCCAGACCGATTGGCCTTCCTTGAATTAAGCTATCTTTTTCTGGGTACCTTAGTTTGAACATTTTCATAGGCTTAGAATTGTGAATTTGTCACTTATTAAATTCCTCTTTTTAACAGCCATTTCAGTTCTCAAGTATTATATACTGGCATCTTATCAACTAATACACCTGGATAAGTGTTAGCAGCAAGAAGCCTCAAGGTAGGTCAAAGTTCTAACATAGTCAATCTGCTAAAGCAGATGGGAGCCATACCTGATGAAATGAGGCCTCCTTCACTGTGAGACAAATGGATCGACTTTAAGCAGGAGTCTCAAATCTGACATGCAGTTGTAGTCTCTGCATTAGAAACATAGAATCCTTTACTTCTTCCCAGCCTATGATGATGGATCTATTGCCACATCCAGGGTGATGATGGATCCAGGTAGCAACAGAGGCACTCTGGACAGGGCAGACTTGATAAGCAGCTTGATTCCAATCAGTCTCATCAAATAATGTTCCCTTACAATGGGTATCTTTATGAGTGACCCAGGAAATTCAATAAGCAGCCATGATTTGTTTTTACAGCTTGTGGCCCAAAATGGGCATCTTTAATTTGCTGATCTGTAGATTTCCAAGTGGTAGACCAGACAGTGAGGACTGCTTAATTCTTAAATATTCTATTTCCATTTAATAAGCAAGCCTTTGGGTCCTTCTGAATTTGTAAGTCATTAAATCCGAGTTGACCCACACCAAAATGGAAATATCAGCTAAGAATCAGAAAGCTTCCTTGTGTCAGGCATTAAATTTCAACAGAAACCAAGCAGAAATCTAATAGCTCCTTTACACATAAGTCCAAACACATAGAAGGACTTCAGTGTGCAGGCTTCCTCCTTTTGCCAGAGACTTTATTCAGCACAATCACCAATCACAGAGACTTTTAGTTCAAAGGAATCACCACAGATTGGGGGTCCCAAACGTAACTAATACATCCTTATATATGGTTCTTCCATATTGGGAGAATCACCTTTTGCTATTATGGTATAGAGAAGTTCAAATTTATAATACCTCAATCCCTATTATTCACTGAAATGTAGAAGCCATATCAACTACATGAAATTGTACAAAAGGGCCCACTCACGAGGTAATGTTAGCTTCCCTTTATGACTGTGGATCATACTGAAAGGTCATTCTTTAAATTCATGCATGCTTTCCCCCAGGGGTATGATGCTGGGTTTTGTGCCCATATCGAACAGGACCATAAAAGTTTGAATGCCTCCCCTCAGCGAAGTTCCCCAGCATACTCAGATGGGTGCGTGTGACCTTAGTTCCCCATTGAAAACAGGGAGAAGGTGGCCCCACACCTAATCACCTTTATTCTTAAAACATAGAGTAGAGGGAAAGGGAGGGAATAAGATGTGTAGAGAATGAAAACAGCTCCAAGAGAATAAACAAGACTTTGTATTAATTTTCACTTTTATGAAGCAACTCAATTAAATGAACATACTGTGTTTGGGGCCCAATCAATGTTCTATATTGGGTAGCAAGATCTCCAAACCTGTACCACTTATTTCAGTTTTATAGAGTGCTTGAGTAAGCAGCCACATCCACATTGATTTTCAGTTGGGGCCACAGGATTTGCATCCTTTCGTTGACGTAAATTTTGATTCACACAGTGGCATATTTTTTGTTTTGTTTTGTCTTGTACATTTCAAATTTAATTTTTATTTTCATTATAGTAATTGGTACATACAATTTAATAGTGCAAATATTACAATAAGGCACAAAACAACAATAATAACAAAGCAGCAGTCTCCTCCCCAGTCCGACTCTCTGAAGACAATCACATTTAAATCTTTTAATTGTTTATTTTGATTCTTTAATCTCTACTTTATGATATGGTTAAATATATTTCTAGATTTCCCCCCAAATTTAGATATTATATATAATGAATTCCTAATTTGGAAGATGAGAATTTACTTTTCTTATACTACTCTCAATAAACATAATTTTCTCCTCCCCATCTTTCAAAAATAGTTTTATCACAAATTGTAATTAAATTAGCATTTGGTCGTTACATTACTATGACAATAAAAATGTTCAGAGCTGAGCCACATAATCTACCATGATTACATTCCTTTCTTATGTAATTTTTGCCCTCATGTGTTAGTTTTATGGTTTGTAATTTACCCAGTTTTCTATTTACTTTTTTTCTATTTACTTTTCATCTTCCAAATCTCCACTTGAATTTTAAATATCCTCTTAACCTGTTCAAATGCATCAAGTAATATGCTTCAATTTCTTCTTCCCAGAACCTTTTTGGAGCCCTTTGTCTTCCTGTTCCATCTTCACTGTTTCTTTGGACTCTTCCAGACATACCCTTACCAACAAGCTAGTAATTCCTTTTGCTTCTCTCCTCTTGTTAGAGCCTCTGTTTCCTGAATCCTTCTTTCCTTTTTTTAAAAAAATGCAGTTCTATTAACATGTATTCACATACCATATAATCATCCAAAGTATACTAATCAATAATTCACAGTATATAATATCACAGATCATCATATAACTTCATATAGTTGTACATTCATCACCACAATCAATTTTTGAACTTTTTCATTACTCAAAAATCAAATCAAATTAAAAAGAACACCCAAACATCCCATGTCTCTTATCCCCTCCTATTATATATTTTTTGTCTTATTTTCATACTCATATGTCCATACACTGGATAAAGGGAATATCAGTCACAAGGCTTTCACAATCATACCATGATACCAT
The DNA here is from genome assembly GCA_004026745.1 of Myrmecophaga tridactyla. NCBI lineage: Eukaryota > Metazoa > Chordata > Mammalia > Pilosa > Myrmecophagidae > Myrmecophaga > Myrmecophaga tridactyla. Next base: position 125,246 of record PVIY010002321.1, on the reverse strand, counting down.
AAAAGCCATATAGTTAAAGAATTATCTTCAAGTATCAAGTCTACTAGATTACACTGTAACAGTTTCAGGTATTTCCTTCCAGCTATTCTAACACTAAAAATTAAAAAGAATATCTGTATAATACATAAGAATTACCTCCAAAATAACCTCTCTACTCTATCTGAAATTTCTTAGCCACTGAAACTTTATTTTGTGTCATTTCTCTTCCCTCTTTTGGTCAAGAAGGATTTCTTGATCCCACAATGGCATGTTTTTAAGGACCCACCTTAATCTTAGATAGCTCCTGTATCCTCTAATTATCTTCATCTCTTGAACATGCATAATGAAGACCATTTTTTAAAGTCTTTGTCTAATATGTCCATAGTCTGGTCTTCATTGTTGTTTATAGATTTTTATTCTCTTTCTTTGGATGAGCCATTATTTCCTGTTTTTTGTTTGTCTCATTATCCTTGTTGCACACTGTAGTATTTCAAAATGTTAACTCTGGGATTTATTCCCTGAGCTATCTGGTTCTTGAGTTTGTATCCAGCTAGAGATCTCATAGAGCTCTCTAGAGATCTAGAGTATTAGGAGCTAACAAAACCAAACAAACCTAAGCAAAAAAAAAAAAACTTTTCATAGTCTTTGGAGATTGGTTTTGCATTATCTGGTACTCTCCTTCACAGTTCAGCCACCTTCTCAAGAAGTCTCCCAAAGGTCTTTTAGGCTACTCTTGCTTTTTATAATTCTTTTTACTTTCTGCTCCTTGCCTGACTTATTTCAATTGTCTGGTCTTCAAAATCACTGATTCTTTCTTCTCCCAACTCTAATCTGCTGTTGAAACCCTCCCAGTAATTTTTCATTTCAGCTATTGTGATCTTCATTTGTAGCAGGTCTGTTTGGTTCCTTTTTAAAATTTTTATCTCTTTATTGAAATTCTCATGTTGTTCATTCATTGTTTTCCTGATATCCTTTAATTTCCTTATCTTTTTTGGTCTATGTCTTATCCAGTTCTTGGGCTTGCTAGTAACTTAATGAATTTTTCTGTTTACAGAATTTGAATGCTCCCTCTACTCTCCAAGAAACAGACCTTCTCCCTCTTCTGGGTGTTCCACTTTAAGTGGGTAAGCCTATGTCACTGCAACCCATTCAATTGTTTCTTACTCTGCTTTCACTGAGTCAAGCTGCTTTTGCCTAGATGGCAAAGTCTGGAAGAGGGAGGAGAGGTGGTGCATGCTGAAAAGGAGTTTTCCAAGTCAGTCTTTCCCAGCAAGAAACAGGCCAGAGACCCACAGAGGGAGCACCAGTGGCCTCAAAGTGCCCTGGGGAAAGTATAAGGGGGGGCTAGGAAGAGTCCCAGGAATTTTCTTCCCACCACTTTCCAAAGCTACACTTTCTTAACTCAGTCACTGCCCCACAAGTCCAGTCCTTCAACTGTCCTCCACAGCTCTGAGGAAGTATACCATCTTTAAGTATCTACTGCTGCTTGTCTTTCTTTGCCTAGGGTGGTTTGGAACAATAGCCACCCTCAAGAGGCAGACCCCCAGTGATCTGAAATAGCTATCAAAAGTAATGATCAGTGATATGATCATACACCCTTGTGTCTTGAGGAACTCAATCTTCATGTCCCACCCTGGCAGCAGTATGCTGCACCACATGCCAGGTTTGAGTACCTCACTCCTGCAAGACTCAGGGATATACATCAATAGACTATCTGTGGAGAGTACAAGTCACTGGTACTTACCACAATTTACCAACCTGTTCCTACTATTCTTCCCTGAAAGCTGCACAGTGTTTTACTGGACTCAGGAGTTTTTGAAATAATTATTCCAGACAGTTACTGTCTGTTTAATAGTTACTATGATGGAGCAACTATTCTTGAGATTCCTATTCTGCCATCTTCCCACAATCCTCTCAGTTCTGCAAAACTTGTGACACTAATCAATATGCTACCATGGATTCTTCTAATGGTAAAAAAACTCAAGCCATACATGTTTCTTCTTCTGTGACGGAGAAACAATTTTTCTAAATTCCATAAGCTTCAAAAGACTTGTATTCATAACTCACTATTTGATCTGAATTAAGGAACAAATACCTGCATTTTCAATGCACAGTATACAAGGAGGTTTGTGATATAAAAACTATAAAAAACAAAGCAAAGCATTACTGCTTTCTTATAAACAGGTATTTGAAAATTAGATGAAGCGATTTTATAAGATGAATATCAACCTAACCTACCTTCATATCCTCTTCTAGATTATGATCATCTTCCATGTATATAAAATTAAGTGCTGCAACCATCCTCACTCAAGAACAGAAACTTTTTTCTTTGCAGTAGTGAAATTGAAATACAACAAAATGTTGAAGTATATCAAATATCATTTTTCTCTTGAATTGAAAGATTAGGTCTACAAAAAACTAATTATGAAACAAAATTTAATAGAGTAGTCATTATCAAATACAATTTTAGCTCTAACTTGTAACAATAAAATTGACTTCATTTAGCAAAACTTTACTCCATGGTAGAGCTATGCAATTAAAATCCGATGGAAATTCCAGGTTGACCAATCATGCATTGGCAATATAAGATACAACTGAGTCTATTTTGAGATTTCTTACTTATGTCTTTTAGATATATTGTAGGTCTAGTCAACATCTAAGCCATTCAAACCCCTTATATTTTAATAATGTCTCCTTTTGAGATGTGGTTAAGTTGATTTAAAGATTTAGTAATGGTAATTAATTTTTAAATTAGTTTTTAACTAAGCATTTTCTTGTGCCATTGGCTCTGTTCTAAGTGTCAGGGATACAGAGAACAAATGAAAGATATATATCCTGAAGCACACATTCTAGTGAGGAATGGGGTCTGAGGCATGGCCAGGTGATGCTTCCCAGTTGTTCTGTTGCTGTTGACTTAGGTCATCAGCATGTGAAATTTATCTATGCCTGATTACATCTGCCATCATCTAAGGGAAGTGCCTTCTGCAATGAGTTATGTTTAATTTAATTAGCTGGAGGCTTAAAAGAGACAGATCAGAACAGATATCTGCAGCCCAGCATACCTCATATTAGCACGTAGAGCTCAGATCCAGACATTTAGAGATGCAGAAAGGACATGCCTGAGGGAAAGCCATTGGAACCCAGAAGACAGGAGAGAATAACAGCAGTCATCACTATGTGCCTTCCCATATGACAGTAAAACTCCAAGGAAAGCCAGCTACATTTTCTCTTAAGAACCGTAAATTTGTAACTAAATAAATTCCTTATTAAAAGCTGATCTATCTCTGGTGTGTGACATTCTGGCAGCTTTAGCAAACCAAACCAGATTTTGGTACCAGAGAAGTGGAGTGCTGCTGCATTTGCAAATACCACACATGTTGGTTATTTCTAAATGGATAAGGGGAGGATTCTGGAAGAATTGTGAGAAGCTTGATAGAGAAAGCCTAGATTGCTTTAAAGAGACTGTGAACAGAAATATGGACTCTAAAGATACTTCTACTGAAGGCTTAGAGGAATGTGTTGTTGCAAATTGAAAAGAAGATGACCCTTGTTTTAAGATGACAGAGGATTTGGCAAAATTTAATCTTGGTGCTGGGTGGAAGGGGGATTTGAAGGTGATGATTGGAGATAATTAGCTTAGGAAATTTCTTAGCTAAACATAGAGGATACCGCCTGGTTTCTCCTTGTAGTTTATAGTTAAATGTGACAAGAAAGGGATAGGCTGAAGACTGAATTTTAGGGTTCAAAGGAATCAGAAATTGATGGTCTGGAAAATTCTGGGCTTCCAGAAAGTGAGACCAGAGAATAATACTCCATGTGAGGATTGAACCAAACATGGAACCAATCAGTCATTACAGGACAAGCCAGGATTGGAGATGGAGTTATCCAAAAGGATTTATAGAAGATCCTATTGTCTGATGGCTTTGATCCTTGTATGCTACATTCCAAGTCAACAAAGTTTTTGCAAGGGCTATATAAATGGAACTACTGAAAGTCTTGACAGGAAGGGACAAAAATGGACAGACAGAAGGGAAAGAATAACCTCAGAGACAGAATCATGGATGCTAAGGTCTGAACCCCAGAAAGCTCAGGCTGGGAGAGTGGATCCATAGAGGCAGAAGGCAGGACTCCCCCTCAATGTTCTGGAAGTATTCTGGTGCCCCAAGCCTTGGACAGGGTGGAGCACATTCCCTGGGAATGGGGAAAGCCTGGCTGCAACCCTGTTGTTCTAAAGAGGTTGAGTGTGTGCTCTGGAGATGGAAGAGAATCTGGTTGTTACCTAGATGCTTGAGGAGGGTAAGGTAAAACAAAATCGTAGTCTCCCTAATGTTGCAACCCTCAACCCAGTCTTTGAAGAGAACAGAACACTGCATAGGCCCTTGGAAAGGGTGGGGCTACCGCTTTCAAAAGTCCTGAGAATGAATGACTCTCACACTTTGAAATCTAATGGAATTTGCCCTGTAGATTTTCAGAATTGTTCAGAACTGATGACCCTTGTTCTTCCGATTTCTCCCTATGGCAGTAGGATTGTTTATCCTATGACTGTTCCTCCTTTGTATATTAAAAGCAGATAACTTGCTCTAAACTCACAGGTCCAGGTCTAAAGTCACATAGCCAGGGAGAATTTTGCTTTAGGACAGATCATGCCTGTAACTGACTTTGATGAGGTTTTTTGCTATTTTTGAGTTGGTATTGTATTTGTATTGTTACTGAAACAATTTAAGGCTTTTGTGATATTTTTGTGATGAAATGAATGTATTTTGCATATGGAAAGTTTAGTGTATGTATGCAGGACAGATGAGCATTGTTAGACCAAAAATATGTCTGTTACTGTTTTCTATTTAGAGATTAAGTATGGTTTAAGGTGATATGTACAGTTGCCAAGTTGACATGGATGGACTTTGTGGTAGTTAGGTTCAGGCATCAACTTGGCCAGGTGATGGTGCCCAGTTCTGTTACTTGGCCTTAAATCATCAGCAAATGAAATTCAATTATGACTGATTAAATCTGCAGTCAGCTAAGGGGAGTAACTTCCACAATAAATTACATTAATTTAATTATCTGGAGATTTAAAAGACAGAGGTCAGAAGACAGCTCAGCAACTCAGCACACCTCATCTCAGCACTCAAAGCCCAGACCCAGACATTTGAAGATGCTGAAAGAAAATGCCCTGGGGAAAGCCATTTGAACCCAGAAGCCAGGAAAGAAGGCCAACAGCTTTGCCATGTACCTTCCTATGTAACAGAGAAACTCAGTCAAAAGCCAGATGCCTTGTCTCTGAAGAACTGTAAATTTGTAACTAAATAAATCCTCTTATTAAAAGCTGTTCATCTCTGGTTTCTTGCATTCCAGCAGCTTTAGCAAACTAAAACAGTGGGTAGAAATAACAATTAATAAATGTAAAAATTAAATGATACAAGAAGTTAGAAGTTGATGAGAGCTATGAGGAAAGGGAAATATAAAACAGCATAAAATGATTAGGGAATGTGGGGGCAGGGATGGCAAAGGGTAACAGTCAGTGAAAAGTTAGGATAAGTCTCATGGGGAAGTCATAAAGAACCTTCTTAGAGGTTCTTAAGACTCATTTCCAAATTTTGATAAGCAGGAGTCATAATAATGGACTTATTTCTTCCTTTTCACAGTAATATCTATGATTTATAAAACTTTTCCAAGAATTTATTCATATATTTTATATAGAATTTTACAGAAATAAAGTTCATATATCTGTATACTTAAATATATTTTATAATAGTGACAATTATATATATATATCATATAACAAAAATTCTAGCGATGCAAACATAAATAAAATTGGAAGGGAATATTAAAAGTATTTGTATCCTTATAAAAAACATGAAGAGTTTATAACAAAAAAAAAAGATCAAAAAGGCAGGGCAAGATGACAAAATAGTGAGGTGGAATTTAGTTGGTCCTCCAGAGCAGCTAGTAAATAGCCAGAAATGGTACAGAACAACTGTGGGGGGAATATCAGTGAATGAACTCACAGTCTGGACCAGGCTGAATGGCTGAGATCCCACACAGAATTGCAAGTCCCACAAGCTGTGGAGACTGACACCTCTCCTGCAAGGCCATGATAGACTGGTTTGCCAAGGAAGCAGATTTTACTAGTAGTAAGGGCTTGGCTCAAACAAGCTTCAATTGTGGAATTAATTAACAAATTTTGACTACTGAAAACAGGCCCCCAACACATATAAACCTGGAATAATAACTAAAGGAACCAGGAGATTTTGCCCAGAAGAAAAGGGCAGGGCTGAAGGGGAAAAAAGAGGCTTTCTTGAGTTGGACAGCACAAAATACTGGAAAACAGCTGGACTCCCCCCCAAAAGGGGGCACATAGAGCCTGGAAATACATAGAGCCACATACCAACTCAAGCTTTTAGTTAACAAACCCAAAAAGTGGGCGTCTGGCTCTGAAAGTCTCTTTTGCTTCTTTTTTAACTTCCTAATAGCTCATTAGACAGAAATGGAAGTACGCTCAGGTTCCAGCACTACCCCAGGCAAGGGCAGAACTAGCACTTGTCTGTGAGGCAAAGTAACTAGCCAGGAAAAAGAAATTAATTCCCTAAAAGGTTTAACTTCCCCAAGAAAAGGGGGGGGGCTTCTCAAATGGAATCTCTCCTTCAGGGAATTCAGGTCCCAGGGGCTGGAAAAAAAAAGCAATCAAAGCTATCCTACTACTTCACCTCTTCTCAGCCACACCCCTGGCAGGAACAGTTTGCTAAAATAAAAGATAGTGCACCACTTTAAGCTGGTGGGAAGCTACTGGCAGACAAGTACCACATGCTGGTCAGGATAGGAAAAGCACAGAGGGTAGAGGCCTCATAAGAAAGTCTGACAACCTGCTGGGTCACACCCTCAGAGAAAACTGAGTCTCCCTATTCTTTCCTTCTGAAAGGTGTGCCTGTCTGGACTGGGAAAATATGACTGGGGTCTATAGTATCTGAGAAGACCTTCCTCAAAAAAAATGGCTCCATATAGGCAGGGCAAGAAACAGAAAAACAAGAACTGAAAACCCTGATCAATTAAACAGAACCAATGCTAGAGGTCTAAAATAAGTTGAACTGAATGTCAAAGAACAGATAGAGAACAAAGCCATCCAGCAAGTAAACCCTAGGTAAAAAAAGAGTGAAAACAATCTCTGGAATAAACTAATAAAGGAAATCAAATGCCTAGATGCCAGCATAAAATAACAAATTATACAAGGAAAATTGAAGATATGGCCCAGTCAAAGGAACAAACCAAAACTTCAAATGAGATACAGGAGTTGAAACAACTACTTAGGGATGTTTGAATTAGCATGCAAAATACTACAAAAAATCAAATCAATGAGTTGAGGGTGGATATAAAGAAGACATTGGGCAAACACAAAGAACTCAAAAGTTTGAAAAGACAAATCACTGAACTTATGGGAATGAAAGGCACAATAGAATAGAATAGGTGAAAAAAAATGGAAACCTGCAACAATACAATGAAGAGGCAGAAGAAAGGATTACTGAACTAGGGACTGACATCTGAAATCCAACACACAAACAAAGAAAATATAGGGGGAAGAATGAAAAAATATGAGCAGGGTCTCAGGGAACTGAAAGACAACACGAAGTGCATGAATAGTCACGTTGTGGGTATACAGAAGGAGAACAGAAGGGAAAAGTATGAGAAAGACTAATGGAGGAAATAATCACTGAAAATTTCCCATCTCTTATGAAAGATATAAAATTACACAAGAAGTGCAGCATACCCCAAATAGAATAGATCCAAATAGACACTTACTAATCAGATTGTCAAATGTGAAAGACAAAGAGAGAATTCTGAAAGTAGCAAGAGAAAAGCAATCCATCACATACAAGGGAAGATCAATAAGACTATGTGAATTTCTCAGCAGAAACCATGGAGGCAAGAAGGCAGTGGCATGATGTATTTAATATTCTAAAAGAGAAGAACTGCCAACCAAGAATTCTATTCTCAGCAAAACTATCCTTCAAAAATAAAGGGGAGATGAAAATATTTTCAGACACACAGTCACTGAGATAATTTATGACTAAGAGACTGGCTCTGCAAGAAATACTAAATGGAGTACTGCAGGCAGATAGGAAAAGGCAAGAGACAGAGGTCTGGATAAGAGTGTAGAAATGAAAACTATCTGTAAAAGTAAAAAAAGAAAATAGATATGACATATAAAATCTAAAAGACAAAATGGTATAAAAAAGTACTCCCTTTACAGTAATAACATTAAATGTTAGTGGACTTTAAACTCTTCAATCAAAATAGCAGAATGGGTTAAAAAACAGGATGCATCTATATACTGTCTACAGAAGACTCACTTTAGACGCAAGGACAAAAATAGGTTGAAATGAAAAGATGGGAAAAGATATTTCATGCAAATAAACAGTCATAAAAGATCAAGAGTAGCTATACTAACATCCAACAAATTAGACTTCAAATGTAAAACAATTAAAAGGGACAAAGAAGGACACTATGTATTAATAAAAGGAACATTTCAAAAAGAAGACATGACAATCATAACTATTTACTCTCTAAGCCATAATACTCCAAAATACATGAGGCAAATGCTGACAACACTGAAGGGAGAAGTAAACACCTCTACCATAATAGTTGGAGAATCCAATTCCCTGCTGTCATCAATGGATAGATCATCTAGAGGATCAATAAGGAAACAGAGATTTTGAATAATAAGATAAATGAACTAGACTTAACAGACATTTACAGAACATTACACCCCACAACAGCAGGATATCCATTTTTCTAAAGTGCTCATGGATCATTCTCTAGGATAGACTATGCCAGGTCACAAAGCAAGTCTCAGTAAATTTTAAAAGATCGCAATCATATAAAACACTTTCTTGGATCATAATCAAATGAAGTTGGAAATCAATAACAGGCAGAGAGTCAGAAAATTCACAGTATATGGAGGATAACAACCAGTGGGTCAAGGAAGAAATTATAAGAGCAATCTGTAAATATCTCAAGGCAAATGAAAATGAAAATAAAACATATCAAAACTTATGAGATGGAGCAAAAGCAGGGCTGAGAGGGAAATTTTTATTGCATTAAATGACTATACTAAAAAAGAAGAAAAAACAAAAATCAAGGAATTCACTATTCACTTGGAAGAATTAAAGAAAGAAAAGCAAACTGAACCCAAAGCAAACAAAAGAAAAGAAATAATGAAGATTAGAGCAGAATAAATGAAATTGAGAATATGAGAACAATTGTGAAAATTAACAAAACCAGAAGTTGGTTCTTTGAGAAAATCAATACAATTGATGGGCCCTTAGCTAGGTTGACAAAAAACAGACAGAGGATACAAATAAATAAAATCAGAAATGGAAGAGGAAACATAACCTCTGACCCTGCAGAAATAAAGGAGGTACTCAGAGGATACTATGAGCAACTATACATTAACAAGGAAGTGAAGTGGAAAAGAAATAGATTTAAAATATTTTACTTTTAAATAAAGGAATAAAGAACATATTCTCAAATAAGGACCTATAGATTAGTTATGAACAAAATATATTATGAAAATACACCTAAAATAATGAAAAACTGCAAATTAAAATAATGAAATATTTTCACTTTTAAAAATTGCAAATAATTTTTAAAGGCAGTATTCACTGTTGGCAAATATTTCGTTGTTACAAATAACTACTAATAAAAATGCAAATCAGATCAACATTTCTGGAAAGCAATCTATGTATAAAGTCTTAAAATATTTATATAATGATTGACTAATTCTCCATCTTAGAATATAGGATAAGAAAATAAGAAATTCTAAACAAAGAACCTAAATATCCGTAATAATTATAGCAGAATACATGATAGAACAATGCATAGTCATTAAATTAAAAAAACAATAACATAAAACATGCTCATAGTATAATATAAAAGGAAAACGCTGAGATGCAAAATTACATGTGATCTTAATTTTGTAACAAGTTCATAAATATTCCCTATATGAAAGCAAACATTGACAAGTGAAATACAGAAGGCTCTAGAATTCACTGCTTTGTTTATTTCTTCAAAATAATACATTTCATTGTGTTTAGGACTAAATCTGAATCATGCCTAGGAAGTATTATACAGGAGACCACATAGTGACCAATAATAGCCAACAGCCCAGCATCCAAATCACAACACACCTTTTTCGGTTCTGCATTTTCATGTCTCATATGTATTACTTTTTGTGAAGCTATGAAAATTCTTTATTAGACCTCTAAAAGAATTTAATCACTATGATTAGCCAAAAGAGTTAAAATGAAGGCATCAATTTTATCCATAAAATGAACTTTTTACCCAAATTAAGGAAGGAAATATCTAATTCAACAGGAGTTCAGACATATTATTAGCATGATTCTTATACCTGAATGACTCTGTTTCTTTATACAAACAAGAAAAAGTGATTTAGAAATTGTCTGAATGAGTGCCTCAGATAGCATTAGAAAATGCTTATTAACTTAGAGATAATATTTCAGTATAAATGAAACTATACAAATTAATTTTTACAAGGTACTTGAAAGAAAACCACAAGCCACAAGCCTATATAGAGTGAAGTATAAGTAATGGTTAGCAGCTTTAAAACATTCCTATTTTTATACTGTGAGCTCACAGGGACTTGGCTTTAAATATGAAAGAATTTTCTCCCAAGCTAGAGACTCATGAAGAAGTGGGAGTGGAGTCTGAAACAAGTAGTCAGTTGGGAGAAAATATAAACATGTTCATAAATGTAGAGTACATATTCTGTACATAAGCAATCATTTCCATTCATTATTTTTGCTTTGGTTTTGCAGGTCTGGGTGAGTTCACAGTTAATTGTACCATACTAATGATGCAGAGTTTATTTTGGTGACACAATTTTAATACCTACATTAATGACATTTTTCCTACTTACAAATTCATAAAAGAGCTGAAGGGATCAATTAAACCACTACATTACATAGCAGAAATTATATCCTCAGATTATTGCTTTTTTTTAAAGTAACTGGTACAAGAAAATGTTCAGGTTAATTTTTTACCTAATAAGCGCCATCCATTCTTAGGTTAATTTTCTTCAGCAGAAAACTTTATTTCTCATTTGGATTCTGTTTCCTTTTTACAAGTTTCCATAAATCTTCTTAGAAAATACAATTACTTGAATTTTTTTTCATTTTGTGCAACTTTGTTACAATAAAATGGGTTCAGTCTGAGTAAAACTTTCAATAGTAGGTGGATAAAACATACCCCATCACAACAACCAAAAGAAGAGAGAATTCAGGAAAGCAAAGCTAATTTGTTATAGGAAAGGACCATGGAGTTCAAATATCCAAATACAAATACTGGTCATTTCGGAGATGAGGGAAAGAGAAGTTATAGGGGCATGGAGAGAAGAAATATGTCAAGCATGTGCTATAAAATCAGCACTCTTAGGCAATTTACATCCATTGTCTTATCTTGTCTTCATATAAGGAAAAGGTATTTCCAATTTACAGAATCATATCTAAGAGTCAACTTTTAGAAAATGTTTTCAAGACCATGTAGCTAATAGATAACAGTACCAGTAAGTAAGTCAGGGTTTTCTAGAGACAGAACCAACAGGAGATATCTGTAAATATGACATTTATAAAGGTGTCTCATGCAACCATGAGAAGGGAAGAGTCCAAAACCTGCAGGGCAGGAGATGAAGCTGGCAGTTCCAATGAAGGGTCTGGATGAACTCCACAGGAGAGGCTCGCTGACCAAAGAAATAGTGAAAGAGTCTCTGCACTTCCTTAAAAGCCTGCAACTGATTGGATTGTATCCTTGTGGTGGGCATGCTTCAGTTGATTGCAGATGTGATCAGCCACAGATGCAATCAACTGATTTAATACACCTGTCTTCCAGTTTATCAATCAGCCATGAAATATCCTTGTGACAATGGGCCTGACTAGACCACTAGGCATAATCACTTGGCCAAGCTGACACCAGAATCTAACCATCACAGTCCACCTCTTGTAAAATTGGCAGCTATACACACACCTTGAAACATGCTTAATTTACAAATAGAACACAATAACAGTTCTACATTTTGCCCAATAATAGTCAACTGTCCTGTGTACAACAGGAAATGCACTACATCTCTCCAGAATAGGGTGCAAGTCCATAGGTAATATACACTCTTAAACTTCATATTCTATGACTTAAATACTATAACATGAACAATCCAACTTATGTCATATGATGAGAGGAAAACAAAATATTTCCTTATGTACAAATGTAAACATACTCATAACAAAACAAGGAAAAAATATTTATACAATCACAGTCCTTGTTTCTGTGACTGATCGTCCCTTTCCATCATCACCATATCCAGCAAATCTAACAACCAGCCAACAGCATTACATTTCTTAATTCCAAAAACTCCACAAAGGTGTCAAAAACACTCTTACCCAGAGCCTTGCCTTGTACATACATATAATAAGCTGAATCTAATGGTGATATTTTGTGTATCTCTTTTGCCAACTCACTTCATGAACTCTCAGTGCCATCTTGATTATTGGAAGCAGAGTCAGCCTCTGAGTCTAGTCAGAATAGAAAACTAATTGTAAAAACTCATTTTTAAAATTCTGTTCCTCAATAACCTCTTCCAGTACAAAGCTGTGTTAATAAGCATTCTCTAGAGAAACAAAACCACAGGAGATATTTGCAAATATGAGATTTATAAAGATGTTTCACACAACCATAGGAATGGAAGAGTCCAAAATCCACAGCACAGGCTTTGAAGATAGCAGCTCTGATAAAGATTCTGGACACACTCCCCAGGAGAGGTTTGCTGGCTGAAGTATGTACGTACCCTAGAAAAGCCATGTTTTAATCCTAATTCCATTTTGTAAAGGCAGCTGTTTCTTCTAATCCCTATTCAGTACTGTATGTTGAAAACTTTAATTAGATTCTCTCCATGGAGATGTGACTCACTCAAGAGTGGGTGCTAAATGGTGGACATATCTCCACCCATTCCAGGCAGGTCTTGATTATTTTACTGGAATCCTATAAAAGAGGAAACATTTTGGAATAAACCATAAGATTTTGAGGGAGCAGAACACTGCAGAACCATGAACCAGAGAGTCTACCAGCCAGCACTTTTGGAGATGAAGAAGGAAAATGTCTCCCGGGGAACTGGAGAGTAAACTAGCAAATGATGCTGTGTTCACCATGTGCCTTTCCAGATGAGAGAGAAACCCTGACAGTATTTGCCAAGTGCCTTTCCACTTGAGAGCGAAACCTAAACTTCATCAGCCTTCTTGAATCAGGGTATCTTTCCCTGGATGCCTTAGATTGGACATTTCCATAGATTTGCTTTAATTGGACATTTTCTTGGCCTTAGAACTGTAAACTATTAATTTTACTAAATTCCCCTTTTCGAAAGCCATTCTATTCCTGGTATATTGCATTCTGGCAGCTTGCAAACTAGGACAGATTTTCATACTGGAGAGTGGGGTGCTGATACAGTTTGCAAATACCAAACATGTTGGAATGGCTTTTTAAATGGATAAGGGGAAAATTTTGGAGGAGTTATAAGGAGCTTGATAGAGAAGGCCTAGAATGCTTTGAATAGACTGTTGATAGAAATGTGGACTCTAAAGATACCTCTGACCAGGCTTTAGACAGAAATGAGGCACATGCTATTGCAGACTGGAAGGAAGGTGATCCTTGTTTTAAAATGGCAGATAATCTGGTAAAGTTGACTAGTGGCTTTGGTTGGAAGGCAGATTCTGAAAGCCATGAACTTGGATATTTAGCAGAAGAGATTTCTAAATTAAATGTGGAAGGTGCAGCCTGGTTTCTCCTCACAGCTTATAGTGAAATGCAACAGGAAAGAAGTAAGCTGAGAATTGAATTCTTGGGTACAAAGAAACCAGAAATTACTGTTCTGGAGATTCTGGGCTCCCAGGATGGGTGACCCCAGAGAGTGGTGCCCCACATGAAGTTTAACCAGTCAGTTATTTCAGAGAAAGCCAGGATCAGACATGGAGTTATCCAGGAAGGATTTGTGGAAACTCCTTATGTCTGAATGGGCATGATCCAAGGCTATTGCATAGAAAGCCAACAAGAGTGTTGCAAGATCTGTATAAAGAGAACCACTGCCAGTCAGGACTGTGAGGGACAGAGAAGGGACACATTGGAGGAAAAATAACTTCAAAGGCAAAGCCATTTTTTTCAGATAGGGTCTGAAGTTAAGAGGCCTCGGACTAGGAAAGCAGACCCACCCAAGCACATGGAGAGGGTGAGTTTACCCCGAAGGCAGAGGATGGGCCTTCCACTTCATTGCAGTGGAAGAGTCATGCCTCCTCAGTCCTTGGAGAGGGTGAAGCACATTCCTTGTGATTTGGGGAGACTCTGGCTGCCACAACATGGAGGGGTTGAACATGTGCCCCAGAGATGGCAGAGAACCCAGGTGCAGCCCCGATGCTTGGAGAGGGTGGAGCTGAGAAAAAGGTCGTCTCCCCACTGTCCCCCAAGGTTGCATTTGGAGAGAGGCAAGCCACTGAGTAGACCCATGGAAAGGGTGGGACTGCCATTTTCTAAAGCCCAAAGGATAAATGACTCTCAGACTGAAATCTAATGGACTTTGTCCTGTGGGTTTTTGAAACTGCTTGGGTTCTGTGACCCCTGTTTCTTCCAATTCCTCCCTATGGAAATGGGTATATGTATCCTATGACTGTTCTTCCTTTGCATATTGGCAGCAAAAGACTTGTTTTTGAGTTTTTACAGGCCCAGAGCCACAGGATAATTTTGCCTGAGAACAGACCATGCCTGTAACTAACCTTGAGATTTTGTACTGGTTTTAACCTTGCACTGTATTTGTATTGTTACTGAAATGGTCTAAGGTTCTCTGATATTGTTACGGAATGAATGCATTTTGTATATGAGGAAAACATGTCGTTTTTAGGGTCCAGAGAGTGGAATGTGCCAGTTTGAAAAGATGTATGTACCCTAGAAAAGCCACATTTTAATCCTAATTCCATTTTGTGAAGGCAGCCATTTCTTCTAATCCCTATTCAGTCCTTTATGTTGGATACTTTAATTAGATTATCCATGGAGATGTGACTCACTCAAGAGTGGGTGGAAAATGGGTGGACTTATCTCCACCCATTCCAGATGGGTCTTGATTACTTTACTGGAATCCTATAAAAGAGGAAACATTTTGGAAAAAGCCATGAAATTCTGAGGGAGCAGAATGCTGCATAATCATGAAGCAGAGAGTCCACCAGCCAGTGGCTTCTGGAGATGAAGGAAAATGCCACCCGGGGAGCTGGAGAGGAAGCTAGCAGATAACACCATGTTTTCCATGTGCCTTTCCACTTGAGAGAAAAACCTGAACTTCATCAGCCTTCTTGAATCAAGGTATCTTTCCCTGGATGCCTTAGATTGGACATTTCTATAGACTTGATCTAATTGGGACATTATTTCTCAGCCTTAGAACTGTAAACTAGAAACTTATTAAATTCCCCTTTTTAAAAAGCCATTCTGTTCCTGGTATATTCCATTCCAGCAGCTTGCAAACTAGAACAGATACCTTGGTTCAAGAAGGGTGATGATATTTTGGTTTTCTCTCTCAGCATGAAAGGCACATGGCACCAAGGAATCTCCAACGGCTTCCCCAGGGTTCTGACTGTTCTGTTAGCTCTGTCAATTCTGGTGGCTTCAAAGCTTTTTACAAAATGGTTCCCTCTTAAAGGGCTCCAGTAAGTAACTCTACCCTGAATGGGTGGAGAAACATCTCCATGGAAACCATCTAATAAAAAGTTACCACCCACATTTGGTAGGTAGGTCACATCTCCATGGAAACAATCAGAAAGATCTCACTCAGCAATATTGAACAATAATTAAAGGACCTGGCTTTTTTGGGGTACATAATAGCTTCAAACCAGCACACACTTTATTGGAGCTGCCAATTTCACAGCCTCCCTATGGGTTTCGGACTCTCTCATTCCCATGGTTGGGTGAGACACCTTTATAAATCTCATATTTACAGATCTCTCGTGTTGGTTCTGTTTCTCCATAGAACCCTGACTAATACAGCTTTGTACCAGGATTGAGATTCTTGAACAGAATCTTAAAAATTGGTTTTTATAATTTGTTTTTTAACTCTGACTAGACTCAGAGGCAATAATGACTCTGTTTCCAATAATCAAGATGGCACTGCAGTCAATGGGGTGAGTAGGCAAAAGAGATACTCAAAATATCACCAAGAGATTCTGCTAATTTTATGCTTATATGAAACAAGGCTCTAGGTGACAATGTTTTTGACACCTTTAACAAATTTTGTGGGATTAAGAGCTCTAATGATGTTGGCTGGTTGTTGTTAGATACATTGGATACCATGATGAGGGAAAGTGATGTGCTGAAGGCTTCAAATTTGAAACTTCAGCACCATATGAATGTGGTAAAAGTTTTCTTGTGCACCCTGAAAGAAAATCTTATTTCCTGTGATCACAGACTTGAGATCACTGAATATCAGACACAAAGCCTCATTGTGTGAGTAGCAGTTTTACAACATAAACTAAAATCTCAACCTTGTAGGGTGTCTGCAATTAAAGTAAGCATTTTGATTTGAAAAGAATGGAATCCTGAAACATGAGATGGTGAACATGACTTGATAATGATGACAATGGGGAGATGGGATATGTGGACTCTCCTGAGCCTTTGTATATAGACCTGTAATGGACTTCCCTGAGGAAAGAGCTTCCCAACCTCCAGCCTGCCTTGAAGAAATAGCTTCTCAGCCTCCAGTCTCCTCAGAGGAGTCTACCATCCAACCTCCACCCAACAAGATTAACCTTTCACTGCCTGCTAACCCTGTAACCACCTACCCTGGAGAAACAACCCTCACTCCTCTATCCGGAGTGACTAATAATGTTTCACCAGATGAAACTGCAATGGAATGCCCTGAAGTAATTGTTTGAAAGAGATTTCTACTTATTTTCTGGCCCACCCCACCACATCTTTATGTCTTTAAGACCTATAACTAGACTAAAGTTCTATCAGGTGCCAAAAGGTGAGATACAAAGTGTGATCTATGAGGATACTACAAAAGAATTGTGTGAGTTTTCCAATCTATATAGACAGAAACCAAGAGAATATATTGAGGATAGATATTAAGGGTATAGGATAATGGTGGATAAAGTTGGATTAAGCTGAATTTATTGATATGGGCCAACTAAGCAGAAATTATACATTAACAATGTTGTAGCTCAAGGGGCTAGAAATGGCATTAACAGTTTGTTTGGATGGTTGTCAAAAATATGGATCAAAAGGTGGCTGACATTACCTGAGGTCAAATGCCAGAATTTCCCTGGCATTATATAGATGAGGGGATCCAGAGGCTTAGAGAGATTTGAATGTTAGAGTGGATTTATCATGGAAGACCTGATCACACACCCCAGGAATGTCCACAGGACACATCTTTCACAAGAACCTTAAGAAATAAATTCATGAGACTAGCTCCATCATCCCTGAAGTACTCTGTAGTTGCCCTTCTCTGTAGCTCAGATATTACCATGGGAATTGCTGTCACTGAGCTGGAATCCTTAAAAAAAAATGGGGATGATCAAATCCTCAGTTGGCAGAAGCCATGTGGTGACAGTTAATCACTATAGACAAAGTGGATGTGGCCACCATAATGGACAATAGACTCAAAGCAGGAATCAAAATAATGACTCAGAGACTTGTGGCATTGCCTAGTAGATCATGGAGTACCTAGAAGTAAAATAAATGGACAGCTACTAAGTTCTTGTGTGAGCTGTCTAAGCAGAAGAATTCTAGGTCAAGTGAACAAAAGTCTAACTCAAATTACAAACAGAGAATCACGGCCCCTTAACCAATTCCCAGATATGAGACAGTTTACAGATCCAGAGACTCTTGAGTAAGGGGAGGGCTGGGTATTCTTGGGGAAGGACCCTTTTACACTGCCCAAAATTTATACTGTTAACCTTTCTACCAACCTTTCACAAGGAGACCTATCACATTTTCCCAGGGTGACTGTGCACTGGGGAAAAGAAAATGGTCAGATATTTCAGGGACATTTGGACACTGGCTCAGAAGTGACACTAATTCCAAGAGACCCAAAGTGTTACTCTGGTATACCAGTCAGAGTAGGGGCTTATGGAGGGCAGGTAATTAATGGAGTTTTAGTTCAGGTCCATCTCACAGTGGGTCCAGTGTGTCCCCAGACCAATTCTGTGGTAATTTTCCCAGTTGCAGAATCCACAATTCGAATAGACATACTCAGCAACTGGCAGAGTCCCCATATTGGTTCTCTGACCCAATAAGTGGGAGCTACAATAGTAGGAAAGGCCAGGTGGAAGCCACTAGAACTGCCTCTACCTAGAAAAATAGTGAATTAAAGCAATACCATATTCCAGGAGGTGTTGCAGAGATTAGTGCACTCTTAAGGACTTGAAGGATGCAAGGATGGTGATGACCACCACATCCCCATTTAGCTCGCTTATTTGGCTGGTGAAATAAACAGATGGGTCTTGGGGGATGACAGTGGATTATTGTAAACTTAACCAGGTGGTGACTCCAGTTGCAGCTGCTCTTCTAGATGTTGTATCATCACTTGAGCAAATCAGTATATCACCTGGTATCTGGTCTGCAGCTATTGATCTGGCAAATGCTTTTTTCTCAATAACTGTCAGTAAGGACTATGAGAAACTGTTTGCATCTAGCTGGCAAAGCAAGCAGTATACCTTCACTGTCCTGCCTGATCAACCCTCCAACTCCATGTCACAGTCTTGTCTGCAGATCAAACTTGATCATTTCTCCCTCCCACGATACATCACACTGGTCCATTATATTGATTATATCATGCTGATTGGACCTAGTGAGCCAGAAGTGGCAATCATTCTAGTCTTATTGGTAAGGCATTTGTGTGTCAGGGGTTGGGACATAAATCCAACAAAAATACAGGGGCCTTCACCTCAGTGAAATTTCTAGGTGTCCAGGGATGTGGGGCATTTCAAGATACCCCTTCTAAGGTAAAGGATAAGCTGTTGCATTTGGTCCCTCCTATGATAAAAAAAGAGGCACAATGCCTAGTTGGCCTGTTAGGATTTGGGAACAACATATTCCTCATTTGGGTGAGCTACTCTGGCCCATTTACCGAGTGATTAGAAAAGCTGCTAGTTTTAAGTGGGTACTGGAACAAGATGAGGCTCTATGACAGGTCCAGGCTGTTGTTCAAGTTGCTCTGCTACTTGGGCCATAGGATCCAGCAGATCCAATGGTGCTAGAAGTGGCAGTGGCAAATAAAGATGCTGCCTGGAGCCTTTGGTAGGCTGCTTTAGGGGAATCAAAATGCAGACCCTTAGGATTTTGGAGCAAAGTCTTACCATCCACTGCAGATAACTACTCTCCTTTGAGAAAACAGCTTTTAGCTTGCTACTGGGCCTTAATAGAGACTAAATGCTTAACTATGGGCCATCAAGTTATCATGAGACCTGACTTGCCTATCATGAGCTGGGTGTTTGACCCACCAAGCCATAAAGGTGGGTGTGCACAGCAGAATTTATCATAAAATAGAAATGGCATATTTGAGATAGGGCTCAAGCAGTTCCTGAAGGCACAAGTAAGTTATACTAGGAAGTGACCCAAATGCCCATTACCCCCAAAACTGCCACATTACCCTCGCATTCTCAGACCAAAGCCAAGGCCTCCTTTGAAGTTCCTTATAGTCAATAGACTGAAGAAGAAAATATCAGGCCTAGTTTATAGATGGTTCTGCATGATGTGCAGGGATCACCTGGAAGTAGATAGCTGTAACACTACAACTTCGTTCTGGGATGTCCTTAAAAGACAGTGATGAAGGAAAATCCTCCCAGTGGGTAGAACTTCGAGCTGTGTATGTGGTTGTTCATTTTGCTTGGAAGGAAAACTGACCAGATGTGAATTTGTATATTGATTCATGGGCAGTTGCTAATGGTTTGGCTGGATGATCAGGGACTTGGAAGGAGCATAATTGGAAATTGGTGACAAAGAGGTCTGGGGAGGCGGTATGAGGATTGACCCTTCTGATTGGTCAAAAACTTGAAGATATTTGTTTCCCATGTGAATGCTCACCAGAGGGTGGCTTCAGCAGAGGAAGATTTTAATAATCAAGTGTATAAGATGACCTGTCCAGTGGATACAAGTCATTCTTTTTCCTCAGCCACTCCTGCCATTGCCCAATGGCTCATGAACAAAGTGGATATGGTGGTAGGGGTGGAGGTTATGCATGGGCTCAGCAACATGGACATCTGCTTACTAAGGTCAACCTAGCTATGGCCACTGCTGAGTGCCCAATCTGCCAACAGTAGAGACTCACTCAATCCCCAACATGGCACCATTCCCCAAGTTGATTAGCCTGTTACATGGTGGCAGGTTGATTACATTGGGACACTTCCATCATAAAGGGGCAGTGATTTGTTCTAACTGGAATAGAAACATACTCTGGATATGGATTTGCTTTCCCTACATGCAATGCTTCTGCAAACACTCTCATACATGGAGTTATAGAATACCTTATCCACAGTCATGATACTCCATGCAGTATTGCTTCTAATGAAGGAACCTACTTCATAGCAAATGAAGTATGGGAATGAGCACATGGTCATGGAATTCTCTGGTCTTACCATGTACCCCATCATTCAAAGGCAGCTATGTTGATAAAATGGTGGAATGGCCTTTTGAAAACCCAATTATGGTACTAACTAGGTGGCAATAACTTTCAGGGCTCAGGCAATGTTCTCCAGGAGGTTAGGTGTGGGCAACACCAACTATGGGAGTTATTCTTTGTCCTACAAAGAATCAGTGCGAGAAGAAAAAAACTTTTGACACAAAGTCAGAAATCAAGGAAGTCTCTGTCCAAGCAAGAGCCAGAGCCTGGAGTTTATTTTCTGCTAGCTATTAATTGGATAAAGGGGCCATTTGGAGTTAAGCTGTCCACTGAATACCAGGGGAGGTTCCTGTTTGCCTTGAGGAGGTATCTTTAATTTTAAAAACAAAGCAGGAATTTTCCCATGAGTAGAAGGATATGTTCCAGATAAGCAAATGCCACAGATAAGCAAAGCAGACAGATATGCAAGTGACATAACAAAGTGGACAAACATCTTAAGTTGTTTTCAACTTCAAGTCAACTAACAAACAGGCAGACAAGTGCAGTGGTCTTCCACTGCTTGAGGACATGCAAACACAGAGCAAGCTTACAAATGTTTTAACCATATCCTCCCCACAGCTGTGTATGCTCTGAATCAGCATCCACTCTATGGTGCTGTTTCTTCCATAGCCAGGATTCATGGGTCCAGGAATCAAGGGGTAGAAATTGGAGTGGCACCACTCACTATCACCACTAGTAATCGATGAGGATAATTTTTGCTTCCTGCCCCTGAAACCTTAAGTTTTGTTGGTCTACAGGTCTCATTTACAAAAGGAGGAGTATTCCTTCCAGGAGACACAACAATGATTTTATTGAACTGGAAATTAAGGCTGCTACATAACCACTTTGGGCATATCATGCCACTGAAAAATAAGCACAAAAGGGAATTACTGTTCTTTCTGGGGTGATTGATCCTGACTATCAAGAGGAAATAGGACTGAAACTACACAATGGAGGTAAAGAAGAGTTTTCCTGGAATACAGGCGATCCCCTAGGGTGTATCTTAGTACTACCATGCCTTGTGATTAAAGTCAATGGAAAATTGCAACAACCCAATCCAGGCAGGACTACCAATGGTCCAGAAACTTCAGGAATGAAGATCTGGGTCATCCCACCCAGCAAAAAACCATACTGGAAACATGGTATAGGTAGTAGAAGAAGGTAGTGATAAATATGAACTACGACCACATGATCAGTTACAGAAATGAGGACAGTGATTTTATGAATATTTCCTCCCTGTTTTGTTATAAGTATGTTTGCCTTTGTAATAAGCAAAATCTTATTTTCCTGTTATCATATGACATAAGTTGTATTGTTTATACTGTAGTATTTAAATCATAGTATATGAACTTTAAGAGGGAATGTTACCTAAGGACTTGCACCCTATTCTGTAGAGATGGAGTGTATTTCTGGTGGTACACAGGACACTTGAGCATTTTAGGAGAAACATACGTCTGTTTTTATGTTCTATTTGGAAATTAAGCATGTTTCAAGGTGATATGTATAGCTACTAAGTTGACAAGGGGTGGACTGTGATGGTTAGGTTCTGGTGTTAACTTGGCTAAGTGATTACGCCCAGTTGTTTGGTCAGGCAAGTACTGACCTGACCATTGCTGCAAGGATATTTCATGTCTGGTTGATTAAATCATCAGTTGGTTGCATCTGTGGCTGATTACATCCATGACCAACTAAGGTGTGTCTCCTGCAATGGTATAATCCAATCAGTCACAGTATTCTAAGGAAGAATAGAGATTCTTTTACTGCTTCTTCAGCCAGTGAGCCTCTCCTTTGGAGTTTGTCCAGCCGCTTCACCAGAGGCACCATCTTCACAGCCTGGGCTATGACTTTTAGACTCTTCCATTCCTGGGGTTGCATGACACACATTTACAAGTCTCATATTTATAGCTCTCTCCTGTTGGTTCTGTTTCTCTAGAGAACCCTGACTAACACAGACAGAAAGTAGTTATTGAGACATTTTATCAAGAAAATGAACCCTTGCCTTTGCAGATAATTTCAAAAATGTATTTTGAACATACTTTGAAAGATGGCAAAAGCATTGGAATAAGTGCATTGAGTTTCCAAAATATTACCTTCAAATGAAAGTATTAATTTGAATGTGTATTTTAATATAGTCTTAAAAATCAAATATTATTTGAGTCAAACCTCTATAGGATGAACATAAAATGTACAATAAAATGTAAAAATAATCCACAATGAAGTAAACAAATGCATTCATAAGGAGAGTTACAAATGAATATATGAGTAACTTCTAGAGAAAGAATTTTTCTTGAAGTAAGGATTTTGATGAAATATTGAACTTCAAGCTGTAGTTTGAGGTCACATATTGATGGGAGGAGAGAATAAATTTTGGGTGACATCTTAGACATCATAATGGTATATTCTAATAAGTATCTTGAAAATGCTTAATGAATTTGGAATAAGAACTCTACTCATTGAAAATTTGAGTCTTAAAAATAAAAAATTAACTCAAACATTCCATCTGAAGAGAACTATAGGGATCACACAATAACATGTGAAAATTATCTGTTTAAATATAAGTACCCAAACAATTAGATCCAAACCTTAGAATCTTTTGAAGGCTTTTTCTGAGTAATATTCCCATATTTTTAAATGAACTTTAAATATCAGTTCACAGAATGAAATTTTTTACTAAATTTATGAGCTGGAAATGGGTATATTTATCTCTAAATAATATATGCTTTTAAATTGTTTCATGTCTTTTGAGATTAGATTAAATATTTAGATAATAACAATTATAAGTACAATAAATTTAAGAGAGTAAGAAGATTACTTGGGAAAAAATGAATAAAAGTCAGCATAAAAATTCTTAAGTTAGGGTTCATTTTCTTCTGATGGTATAAAAAATTAATTCTTGACTAAAACACAAAAGGATTTGCACTAAATGCTGACTTGAATATAGTTTGTTTGTTTGTTTGTTTTTAATTTGCATATGGGCAGGAGGCACCAGGGATCGAACTCCAGACCTCCAGCACGGCAGGTCGGAGTTCTGCCTGCTGAGCCACGGCAGCCACCCTTGAATATAGTTTTTAAAACCAAACACTATACTCTTCAAATATCTGATTGTTCATTATAAGTCTCTCTATATAATAAATGTGATTAAGAAGCAAATACTTGACATAGTATGTATTCCTGTGACTCCATCACCACAATCTAGATGACATATCCATTTCTCAAAAAATTTCTTAATGCTCTTTAGTATTAGCTCTCCCTTCCTCAAGAAACCACTGCACTACTTTCTGCTAATTTTTGTTTGATTGTTTTCTTTTTCCTTTTTTCTCTCTGCTAAAATTTTATACACAGGATTCATGCAGTATGCACTCATTTTTGGTTTGGCTTCTTTCACTCAGCATACATATTTAACAACTGCTATGAATATTAGTGTACATGTATTTGAAGGGACATATGCTTTCATTTCTCTTGGGTAAATACCAAGGAGCAGAAGAGCTTGATTTTATGTTAGGAATATATTTAACTTTTGTATAGTAAAGTTTTTAAAAAGTTTTTCTTCTTTTGAACCAATTTTAGACTTAAAGGAAATTTGCAAAATGATACAAAAAGTACTCTCATATCCTTCACCTGCTTTCCCTAATGTTGACATCTTAGTAATTTACTATAATTATCAAAACTAGAAAATTTACATTGGTAAAATAAGAGCTCATTTGAATTTTACCATTTTTTTCCACCAATAACCTTTTCCTGTTCCAGGAGCATATACAAAATCCCACTTACATTTACTTGTCATTTCTCCTTAGACTCTTTCAGTCTGAAAGAAGTTTGAAGGAAAGTCTGAGGACTTTCCTTTATTTCATGACCTTGGCAATTTTACAAATAAGTCATTTTATAAAATATCCCTCAATGTGGGTTTGTCCAAAGTTTACTCACAATTGGAATGAGCTTATATATACTTGAAATATTGCCACACACATACACACGTTTATTTTGTATATTTTGAAGAAACTGCCCATATGCTTTCTAAAGTGTTGCTACCATTTTACATTTCACAAGCAGTAATTTGGTCATTTTTTCTGAATTTATCCATTCTAGTGGGTATGTAATGATGTCTGTATTTGTATGTTGCACAACTTTTCCTGTGCTTATTTGCCATCCATATGTAATCTTTGGTAAAGTATATGTTTAAATATTTTACTAATTTTTAAATAGGATAATTTGTCCTCACAAATTATTTTCTGTGCAAAATAAAAGGTATGAGATCAAAGAACTATGAGGTCAGTTAAAAAATATAACAACATAGAACACTCTTCCTAGCACAGTAAGTCAAAAAGCAAATTACAGAAAACAGTATACCCAATATGAAACAAGTTATATTTTAACATAGGGGAAAAAGAAATCTAAAAGTTCAAAATGTCATTAGTATCTACTTTGTTATGGTGGTAATATAGATCATTTACATTTTTGTACTTGTGTATTTTCCACATTTTCTATTATGAATTTATCATTTAATAATCAGAAAATAGTAAAAAGACATAGCTAAGGATCAGACATTGAGTAGAGGTATGAATGAAGCTGATCTGGCTAGTATTAAGGTATATCAGATAACTGAGTAAAGGATGATATTGTTCAAATTTTAAAACTTCAACTTCTGTGTGAGACTAAAGGGAAAGATGTTAATTTTGTGCACAATTTATATTTTTGGTAGTGCATTACTTAATTTAACTTGCAAGTCACTTTAGTTGAATACCACAAGTACATGGTCTTTTGAATAGGGCATGAGCTTTTGTTGGTTTGTCCAGGTTGGTGTGATGCCCCAATAAATCCCAGAGTGATTTTGGAAGTGAATAAAGAAGTATTTTCAAAGTTCCTTTGGGAGAATGGGGAGAAAGGAGGAAATAGTCAACTTTATATTCAGAAAATTTCTGATATTCTCACAAGCAGCGTGGACAACCAAATCAATAGGCTGAGTCCCTGATCTTGGGATTTGTCCCTGTGAAACTTATTCCTACAAAGGATAGGCTAAGCCTACTCAAAATTAGGCCTAAGAGTCACCCTCAGAGAACCTATTTTATTGCTCAGATGTGGCCTCTCTTTCTAAGCCAACTCAGCAGGTAAACTCACTGCCCTCCCTCCTACATGGGACATGACTCCCAGATGTGTAAATCTCCGTGGGAACATGGGACAGAAAGCCTGGGATAAGCTGGAACCCAGTATCAAGAGACTGAGAAAGATTTCAAACAGAGTTGAGAGGTTATCATGGAGGTTATTCTTATGCATTATATAGATATCTATTTTTAGTTTATGTTGTATTGGAGTGGTTACACGAAAATACCTGAAAATGTTGAGCTGTGTTCCAGTAGCTTAAATTCTTGAAGATGACTGTAAAAAGATATAACGTTTACAATGTGACTGTGGGATTGTGAAAACCTTGAATCTGATACTCCTTATATCCAGAATATGAACAGATGAGTAAAAGATATGGAGAATAAATAAATAAATAAATAATAGGCAGGACAAAGGGTGAAATAAATTGGGTAGATGAAAACACTAGTGGTCAAGGAAAGAGAGAGGCAAGATGTATGGTATGAATTATTTTATTTTTTCTTTTTATTTCTTTTTCTGGAGTGATGCAAATTTTCTAAATAATGATCATGGTAATGAGAACACAACTATGTGATGATATTGTGAGCCATCAATTTACACCATGGATAGGACATATGCATGTGAAGATTTCTCCATTGAAAAAAAAAAAGACAGTCTTCCCCAGATTTGGAAGGGTTATCTATATATTTGTTAATAAAAGCTCTGTCAGTACTGTGGCTTTCCAATAATTATACTATTAAGTTGCTTGAAAAAACTTACCAAGTTTCCTGACATCCTGGACAATATTCATTTCTCACTGTGTATTATGGGAAATTAGCATTTTTTTCCCACATCACTTAAATTATGCTATGTTTGTTCCTAAGATGCTTCAGAGGTAATTCAATTCTAGCCATACTTAGTGAGCTTGAGTCCAGTTGAACCATAATGGCTCAAGTCAACTAAGTATGCATGAGATCTGGTATAAGAGAATGCATATACAAGCTAACCAAGTTGTCACTATTTTATACTATTGCTACCATGCTGTTTTTGCCTAGGTGATTATATTCTCATTAACTTTTAAACCAGTTTTGAAATAATTTACTTAAAATTTAGGCTTAATTAAACATTATTTAGGTCTCTATAACATTGGGAGCCAGTCTTATTTAAATCTCAAATTTTTAATTTTACCATAAGTAGAGAATCATTTATTTTGTAGAGAAGGAACATGGCCCTATTACACAATTATAATTAAGATGGATAGAATGAACTACCAAAATTCTTTGTGGCAACATAGAAGGCCATCACTGACTTGACACCAGGACCTAATTTTTCATTTATCAAACAGTGTGCTTACTAATAGGATGGGAGGCAGTGTTTCCTAGGCTATTCCTAGGATGGCGGACTAGAGATCGCTGATCAGACTGAGGACCCAGGATTAGAAAAGTCGGCAATTTGTCAGGTTCAGAGGATCTATGTGACTGTGTTACTACTCAGAGACACTGGATATAGAAAGACTGAAAACTAGAGTGAAGGTCAAAGCATAAGGGGTTCAGGAGGTCAGTCTCAATAGAAATCATCAACAAAGCAGTGCCAACACAATTGACAAAAATTTAGGCAGATGGAAAGAAATGGCTTCATAGAAATTAAAAATGTTAATAAAAGGAGGATCCATTAAAAAGGTGATATGAATCTCAGGTAGTTTCTTAAGGACCAGAGATACTACAGCTATTCACAAGGTACTGTGATGTAAACTGCAGAGAGGAAGAAATGTGGACTCTGGTTCAACATGTTACACCAGCTGTGTGTGATTGGGAAAGTTACTTTACCTGTCTGTTGCCTTAGTTCTATGTTTTGGATAACAAACATAACATTCTAATTTAATAAAGGAAGTAGTTTAAGCTAGATAATCCCTTGAAAGCTTCTCCAGATCTGATTTAATCCTAAAACAGCAAATAATAGAGACAGGCATCCATGCAACAGTGTTCAGTAATTTTGCTTATGGAAGAATTTTAAATTGGGTGTCTAAGTATATAAAATTTTAACAATGGTCCTCCTGCTTTCCTTTCTCTAGGCATTGCTAAAATCAGAAAAAAGCATATATAATAATAAATTTAAAATTAAAAGGAAAGGAAAGAAAACTCAGCACTGTGAGAATTTCCTGGAACATTAGAAGGTTTAGAATTAAAATGTCCACAAATAATTCTAAGTTTTAACTAGACATAGGCCCTAAAACACTGGAACTCAATATTGGCTGTACTTTATAATCATCTGAAGGAGCTTAAAAGAGATATCCATGTCTGTGTTTCCCACCCCCACCCACCCCTGCCAGGATTGTAATTTAATTGATCTGGTATGTGGCCCAAACATTTTTAAAAACTTAAAAAGAAAAATTCTCCAAGTGATTCAAATGTGTATCTAAGGGTAAACGACACTTCTCTAAAATAAGGACTAAGAATTAGCACATTCTGTTGGAAAAATGAAACCTTCGGACAAGAGCTAGAAGAATTTTCTGGTAGCAAAAAAAAAAAAGAAAAAAAAATAGCATTCTAGAAAATTCAGCATCTCAGGGGTTTGCAATCACCATAGACCAAAAGAAAGGAAACTAATTTTTATTACAAGCTGAGAAACAGAATAATAGAAACCCCATCTTTGAGAAAGGAAAGTATGATGTCAAAAATGTCTCCCTGTTGGAAGGTGTTTTAGTCAGGGTTCTCAAAAGGAACAGAACCAACAGGAGAGATCTATAAATATGAGATTTTTAAAAGGTGTTTCATGTAGCAGTGGGAATGGAAGCATCCAAAATCCATAGGGCAGGCTGTGAAGCTGGCAGCTCCAAAGAAGGGTCTGGGCTAATTTCATAGGAGAGGCTAGCTGGCTAAAGAAGCAGTGAAAGAATCTCTCTTCCTCCTTAAAAGCCTTCAACTGATTGGACTATCTCACTGTGGGAGGCACATCTTAGTTGATCTTGATTGCAGATGTGATCAGCCACAGATGCAATCATCTAATTGATGATTTAACCAACTGGCCATGAAGCATCCTTACAGCAACTGTCAGGCCAGTGCTTGCCTGACCAGACAACTGGGCATCATCACCAGGCCAACTTAATACCAGAACCTAACCATCACAGAAGGGAACCATCTATAATCAAAAGAGTATACACAATGCAAACTACTGGATCAAGAAGAATATCATTTATTTAGGCTGAATTGTAATTTCCTTCTCTGTGCAATAAAGTAAAACTAGAACACAGTAAGTTTAAAAAAAGAGAGAGATTTTAATTAGCCAACCAACTAAGGCAAAATTGTCAAATAAGATTAAATTACTCTTCTGTCTGCCTTTCTCTGAAGACAGTTTTCCTTATTGTGTGGCTAACTATCTTGATTGATAAAGTGCTGCAATGTGCTTGCTGTTTGACTACTAAAAGAGCTTGTTTTTTTGTTTGTTTTGTTTTGTTTTTAATAGACACAGCCACTGAAGGTGGCTTAAGGTCCAGCAGAGGAGACAAACCGGCAAACAGATTATTACAACAGGGTGATGAGAATTATGTGTTGGACAGACTGCTCAGAGAAGGCCAGTCCTTTGCCTTGATTCGTGGGTCAATAAAAGCACCTAAGCAGAGGCCTGAAGGATATGAAGGCATTAACCAGGTAAAGTAGGGGTGGGGATGGGAGGTTCTAAAAGGCAGAACTGCATGAGCAAAGGTCTAAGGATGGCAGGGAGAGCAAGGTATTACCAGCGAGACAAATGCTGCCTGGAATGAAGATTGCAATAAAAGATAATATGAAGGAAGGAAGGGCCAGACTGCTGTGTGCTATATCAGTCCAGGAAAATAACATAAAATTCAGCATTTCTTGATATTTACTAGGTACCAGAGATTATAATAAGCATTTTACAGAGATTGTCTCGTTTAATCCTCACCAAATTCTAAATGGTTATGATTTTCTCACTATATTGCATATTAATCACAAAACTAATATTTGCTTAGGAAAACAAGGCAAACAATGTAGGTATATATAAAGAAAACTTAATCAGTTTCCCCTCATTCCTCCAATCCTAACCTCTTAGCAAAAGTGATCATTTTGCTTGCATTCTTCGACATGCTTCTCAGTGCTCACACAAGCAAATATAAATATACAAACACATACATATTTGCATACAAAAGGGTTTTTACTTTACACACTTTGGCAACTTTTTAAAATATAACAATATGCATGGAAAACCTTTCAGGTTAATAGATCTAACTCATTCTTTTAAATAGTTCACAGTAATAATGTACCAGAATGTATTCAAACATTCCTCTACTATTGAGCATTTAGGTTGTTTTCATGTTTGTTTTTCTTTTACTATAAATAAAACTGAAATAAGCCTGTCTTTGTAAATATATCTTTATATATTGATGCTTTTAATTTTGTCAAGTAAGTTCCTACAAAATGAGTGTGCACCTCGAAAATTTTTAAGATCCAGTTAGACTGAACTGTTTATGTTCTTTATAACCCATTCTTTTTTTTTATAGTTCAATGGTTTTTAAAAAATATTTATTCTGATGACATATGTATAACTGTGGCAGGCAATAACAACATCACTCCTTTTTATGGCTGAATGATATTCCATTGTTTATAATTAGCACGTTTAGTTTACTCATACATCTGTTGATGGACAGATGGGTTGCTACCGCCTTTTGGCAATTGTGAATAATGGCATTATGAACACTGGTGTGCAAATATCTGTTTGAGACTTTCTTTCATTTCTTTTGGATATCTGCATAAAAATGGAATCGTTAGGTCTATGGTAATTCTTAACTTTCTGAAGAACTGCTAAACTGTTTTCCACAGCAGCTGTACCATTTTACATTATTACCAACAATAAACAATGTTCTTGTTTCTCCATATCCTCTCCAAATCTTGTTTTCAGTTGTTTTTTTATAGTGGCCATTCTAGTGGATATAAAGTGGTACTTCATTGTGTTCTTTATTTGCATTTTACTAATGACTAATGATACTGAACATCTTTTCATGTGTTTTTGGCCATTTGTATATCCTCTTTGGAAAATATCTATTCAAGTTTTTGCCCATTTTTAATTAGGTTGTTTGTCTTTTTGTTGTTGAGTTGTAGCAGCTCTTTATTTATTCTTGATATTAAACCCCTCTCAGAGATATGGTTTTCAAATATTTCCTCCCCTTTTATTTTGTCTTCTTACTTTCTTGGTAAAGTCCTTTGAAGCATAGGAGTTTTTAATTTTTATGAAGTCCCATTTATCTATATTTTCTTTTGTTGCTCATGCTTTTGGCATAAAATCTAAGAAACTTCTGCCTAACGCAAGGTACAAGACACTTTCTTTACTCATCTGAAATTAAATGATAATATTGGTATGCATGTGAAATATGTTTCACATGTTTTGTGAAATAGGTTTTACATAATTGAGAGAAATCACAAAATTTAGGTAATGAAGGAAATTAAAGTTTATAAATTTAACTTTAATCAGTTTAGATATCACTGAAGTTAAAATGCATTCATTTTTTATTCTTTTTTTTTGGCTTTAATTAGACTTCTATAACTCTTATGCTATAAAAAGGCCAGGATAATGTCTAGTATTTTAAAAAGTGGTGTCTCTATTATTTCACTTCTGCAATGGTTATTATAAAAGTGCTTCTTCTATTTTCAAAGCCTAGGAATCAAATGGAGCTTTATTATCGTTCCCACCTATTATCCGTCAATAGCATTACCCCTTTCTTTACAAATGCCATCTTATTTTCATTTATCTATTTAGTCAACAAATAATTATATCCGTCATCTATCAGGTATCAGAGACTACACTGGGGACATAAGCACACACTAAAGCTTTGTGAATGAGATGAAGCAAATAAGAGAATGAATACCGTGTGATAAATGCTAGCAAAGAGGAAACTCAGAGTACCAGAGGCCTGTAGGGGGAGCCCTGGTCATGAGGGGCTCCTAGGTTCTCCCAATGGCATTTTCAAGTAAAAATCCAATGTGAAAGAAAATTAACATTTAGTCAAGTAAGGCAGGGAGAAAAGGGGAAACTGAGTGAGAGCAGAGGGAAGAGGAGGTGTGTAAAGGAGATTACTACTGTTGCATCATGGCGCAAATATTTGTAGAGAAAAGAGAGCATGGAATGTACATGGAAAAGCAAATTGTTCAGTTAGATTAGAATATGGATTTCTAGTTAAGAAAGAGAGTGAGAGAAATAGTCAGATTGTAAAGGATTTCAGTTGGCTCCAAGAAATATGGACTTCATTCTTAGTGTGAAAAAAATGCAATATTTTAACTGGCAGAGTAACATGTTTGGGTTTTCATTTTAGAAAGATTAAGCTGGTGTTGTAGATTCAATCATGTCCCCCACAGAAGTATGTTCAGATGCCAACCCCTACTCTGGAGCCGTGAACCTACTTGTAAATAGGCCCTTTAAAGATGTTAGTTAAGGTGTGCCCACGCTGAATGAGGGTGAGCCTTATGCCAACATAGATGAAGTCCTTATAAGCAAAAGAAATTGAACACAGAAAGACAAGGCACAGGGAAAAGCCAGAAGCTGGAAACAGAAAGAACCCAGAAGACAAAGGTAGACATCACCAAGTACACTGCCATGTTATGGAAAAGCCAAAGACCAAATAGCAGCAGCAGCCAGCCCCAGAATGCCGTCTTCAGGAGAAAGCACCATTTTGCTGAGGCCTTGATTTTGGGTTTCTTCTAGCCTCAAAACCATGAATTGAAAACTTCCTCTTGTATAAACCAACCCATTGTTTAGTGTTATTTTAGTAGCTAGGATACCAAGACAGCTGGCTACAGTGTAGAGAGAATGGATTGGAAGAGGATGTGATTGTCTATGCAGACCACTTATAAAGCTGTTATTTTCATCTAAGTGAAATATAATAATGGCTAGCACAAAGTAGTGGTAGTTTTATTTCTCACTCCTACTTTCTGATAAAGGTAGTTACATTTCCATTTGACAGGTAAAGAAATTGAGGCTCAAAACATTGAATAACTTATAAATAGCACAGCTAATTAGTCCCAGGGTTGGGAATTGAGCCCAGAATTATATTATCAAAACCTAAATTTTAATATATACAAGGGAACTGATGATAAAAGTAACTACAAATGAGCCCCATATATATGTAAGATCATGATTCATTCATTTTTATACACTCAACAAAAATATTTAATACATATTTATTGAACAGTCATTATTCATTTTACTATATGCCAGGAATTTAGGGAATTAAAATGAATGAGAAATTTCTCTCAAATGCTCAAAAAATAGTTCCACAGTCTTTTTGCCATACATTTTCTTACCTTATGGGCTGCCTAATTGTGAACTAGTTTCATAAGAAACATATGTTTCCTGTTTATCCAGTAATAAGGGTTTTACTTAGTTCTGCATAATATATTTATTAAAGTAGCAGTCTACACATATTTTTGGCAGGTGTTCTACATTACTGAACACTCTCCATATGCTCTTTGAGGTTATTCCAGACTGAACAAATCCTAAAATGCTACCATTAAATAATTTATAGATAGAACTACTGACTTTACATAAAATAAGTTTGACAAAATAAAAATAACAATAGTATAGCATAGCAGTTTATATATTTGATAAATTCTTTGTTGATATATAACTACAGAGTAGTGAGTAGATTGAATATTTGCCTAAAGTTTTCAAAACAAGTTGATTCTTTTCTGGGAAAATTTATTTCCTCCTCACCAGCTTCATAATTTCTCCATGTTCTCATTCCCAAGATATAATCCCCCTTCCACATTTAAGTTAGCAGAGCCTCTGTCTTCAACAGTACCTTTAACATTCTATTTCCCATTTTCCTAAAGGTGAGCATACATGGATAAGGTTGATTTAAAGGGCTTTAATCAATGGGCATTTCTTCTCCCAGAAAATGAATGAATTTTAAACAAATGTATTAACCACTCTGCCTATTATTCATTTTACTTTCTGACTCTCTGAGATGTAAATCTCAAGTGAATTTGAGTGTTCCATTTAATAATAACATTAAATGTTATTTAATACCTATGAAAATCAAAAATTAGTATTTATCAAAGACTGTTCCATAGACTACTTTTCCTATGGGACATTACAGGTATAAAACGAAAAAAAAAATTTTTGAACAGCAAATCATTTTGAGAAGCACTGAATTAAATAAAAGTAATTAATCTATTACAGGATTTTTCAGAGACTTTCATGTGCTAAATGTATTATGAATCAACTAGAGTGGAATACCTCATAAGGACAAGAAAGGGCATTTTAATGAAGCCATAGTTACATAGCTGTTTTGATGCAGTCATTTTAAGCTACATCTAAATGACAGTCAACATCAAAAAGCATTACAAGTTCAGCACATATCTCACACAATCACTTCCTAACTAAGTACAGCCAAATTATGGGTAACTTTCACTTTTCACTTCATTTTTATAGCATTTGAAATTTTTATGGGTATGCATTACTTTTTAAACAACTTTAAAACCTGCCAGAATTACAGGTATTTGTTCCATCTTTTTAAACCTTTGATACATCAATACAAAACACTTTAATGTTATGGAATATATATGTACATATGTATGAGTGTATGTGTGTGTAATATCAAATAATTCTCACAAAACTGCCATCAGATTGTTGGGTGGGCTGCAGTCTCATCTGAAGGCTTGACTGTGGAAAATCTTCTTCCAAGCACATTCAGGTTGCTGGAAGAATTAATTTCCTTGTGTCTGTATAACTGAGGGTCTAGGTTTCTTACTGGCTGTTGGCTGGAGGCCACCCTCAGGTGTTAGAGGTCATCTGCAGTTTCCGTGTGTGAGGACCTCTGGTTATATGGCTGTTTGCTTCTCTGAGACCAACAAGAGAATCTACTCCTGTCTGCTAAGACAGCATCTTATAAAACAATGCATAATCATGGGAGTGACTTCCCATTACCTCATCAACTTTGTCATATTTTAGTCATTAGAAGCAAGTCACAAGCCCTGCCCACATTCAGTTGAAAGGGATCATACAAGGGCAAGGGTTTGACTCACTGAGGGTCACCTTGGCATTTGTGTGGTAAGCATGAGGACATATATATATATATATAATCTGTCAAAATTCATCATACATCTAAGATTTGTGTATTTCACAGTATTCAATTTTATTTCATTTTTTTTAAATGAAGAAAAGACATACTGGCAAGAATATTAAATGACACAGGCAAAAGGCTGTTCCGTATGGCATTAGGTATAAGAGTACAAGCTAAAACAAGTGTTTATTAATAGGGAACTGGTGAATAAAATAAAGCACCATTCATACAAAGAGTACTATGATACCATAAAAATGAATGAGGCAATCTTTATATACTGATATGGAATGATCTCCAATAAATATTGTAAAATGGAAAAAAAGCAAGTTGCAAAGTGTCTATAGTATGGAATTTTTAGGTAAGAGAGGAATAAAATACAAATGCATATGCATTTATTAAAATATATATATTTAAATTTTCAAAAAGAAGCAGTAAAAGGATCAACAAAACTATCTTTTCTTAAAAATGGTAAAAGTAGAGAGAAAAAATAATAAGGAAAAGACAGAAACGGAAGCTAGACTTTTCTGAATGAATGTACATTTTTTTTACAGTTGTGGCTCTGGAATCATTAACTTAAAAAAAAACACAGAAAAAAGTTAGACTTAAAAACTTGAAAAAATGAAACAAATATATCTCACTGTATATAAGCGGTTTTTTGTTTTTTTTTTTACAAAACCACTTAAAGAAAAAATGTACTGCAAGTGACTCTAAAATACATCATTTGAACTTGTTACCACCAGAGGTATATCTTATATGGAAAAAAACTACAAAGAAATGTTAAACTGCATTCAATATTTTTATTGAAATAGTAAAATTGGCATTATTTTCTTAAATCTATTATAAGAATAATGTAGGATAAAGCAAGTAATTTTGTTAATAGTTTAAAGAAAGATTTTCAGCATTAGACAAAACAGATGCAGCTATAAAATCAAAGACATAAAATTAAAGACATTAACTAAAAGGACATTTTTATCTCAAACTAGAATTGGAATTATCAGTATGAATTCATATGATTCTTGTTGCTTTAAAATGATATATTTCCTGGTTCTGCTACATAATAGGCCCAGAAAAATGACAATTCTTTAGCATAGAACATTTCTTGTGCCTAGAACGTGATCTTTAAATACTATATTCTGATTTTAAAAAATGAAAAACAAAAAATAAACTAGAACTTCTTAGAGAAATAGCTGATGCAAAGATTGGGACAGAAAATATAATGATGACTCTGAGAAACTCTTTTGTAGGGACATTGTCAAAGACTAAACAGGCTGCGAGGGTAATTCAGTGGTAGAATTCTCCCCTTCCATGCAGGAGACCTGAGTTCAATTCCTGACCCATGCACTCCCCCAAAACAAACAAACAAAAGAAACCGGCAAAAATAAACAAACAACAACAAAAAAAAAATGGTGCTGCAATAACAGGATACTCATGTGGAAAAAGAATGAAATGTGACCCCATGATACAGCATACAAAAAAAAAGACTAAAGGAGTAATGTCAAAAGATTACAGAAGCTAAGCCTGACAGGGTTCCACCTCCTCAAATGAGATAATCTAAGTACCAAAATGTTGACCATAAAAAACTAAAATACATCCTAATGACATTATATGTGTGTGTGTGTGTGTCATTAGCTGGAGGCTGCTTGCACACCAACTCATACTGAAAACTGATAGGGAGGAAGGAATTAGACACTAATCCTGACTTTTCTATACAAATTATATTTCATAGTAACTAAATTGCTGATGATAGCATCTCCTTATTTAAATGGATTCTATCTTATAAATGCATAAGCAAGGATAAAATTAGAAAATTAACGTTTTACAACCATAACGAAATGCAGAAACTAGGCAAAGAACAATTATGTTAGCATTATCAGGTAGGAGGGTGATAGGCAAGTTTAGAAATTAGACTAGCAGTATCTGATATCTTAGTATCACTAAAAATGGATAAGCATTTTCATGACATGGTAAGATAGAAAGAACACAGTGCCATCTCTAATACTATTGCCCCTAAAAAAAAATAATGAGAACCAATCATCCCCTGACAGTTTCAGTAAAGGAGCAAGTTAAACATCACAACCATGAGGAAGCAATCAGCTAAATTTAGAATGTGGGTTAGTCTAAGGGACAAATTATTTTATTTGTCTAACAAATCAATGGCATACAAAAGAGAAAGGTGAAAGGGTGACCTTTATGGAATTAAAGAGACTCAAGAATTTTGCCAAACAAATGCAATTACAAAAACATTGGTTCAATCTCCGATTTTCGAGCATATATTTATTGTTTCTGCATTTTATCATAATGACCTCACTATATCACTATATCAAATGTAGTCCACACAAATGTAAGGATGAATTGCTAAACTGCAAAATTCATGGCTTCTGCACTACTGTTGTATACGGTGAAGAAAACTTTTCCAAATCATACACAATCTGGAAGATACTCTCCTCTTTACTATACACAATCTGGAAGATACTCTCCTCTTTACTAACATAAAAATCCATTAACCTTCTCCACTACTGAATACAAAGGCAAAGAGACTGAGCAATGAGAACCTCAGATAGAAACAATTCTGAAGGAAATTATCAGTTTCTACAGTGTTGGGAGAGTCACTGAGGTTTGTACAAAATGTAGTAAAGCCACAGAGATGTAATAAATTTTATAAACCTCCAGGCAAAGCTCTATTCAAATATCAAATCCTCAAATAACCCTCTTGACTGCCCTATTTACAAGACTAATTTTTTCTCCTTATCCCTTTAGTCTGATTAATTTTCTACTTAACATTTACTACTCCTTGCCATTATGTTATGTATTTAAATATATACTTGGTTATTTTTGTTAATTATGTTCCCGACCAGAATGAAAGTAGAGTTGTTTTGTTCATTGCTGAATGTCTAGCACTCGAACACTGCCTGGCATATAATAGGAACTCATTAAATATTTGTTGAATGAATGTTTTATAAATTTGCAAATAAAAGAATCTCCCCAAATCAAATTAACGCTGCACAATTAATCATTCCTGACAGTTAATTGGTGTCTCTCTATTTTCTTTTTTCACAATGCTAAATAAATGGACCGCTTTGTCTTTTCAAAATGTCAGGTATAAAGTGCTCAGGTCAGTTGAAATAATTAATGTGGACAGGGCTTTTTCAATAAAATAATACAGAAACCAACAACATAAAACTAAAAATTCTGATCTGATTGAGAGATATAATGCCCCTAAAGCTTAAGACATGTAAATTACCATTATAAATTACAGTTCCTGATCATGCTATAATTTTATATATGCCCAAACAACAGCTTTGATTTATGCCATGACCCACCTTATAAACGTGTTTTCAATACACAAAACAGGAAGACATTGACTTTTTGTGTGTTTAATAAAATTTAAATACAAATATCTTACATAAAATTTAAAGCACAATATCCAAACCTACTTTTTATTTCAGCTAAAGGGCTAGTCCAAATTATCTTTAATTGAAAATCATGGACAGAAAATTCTGGTTGTTGATTTGATCTTTTAAAATTATGTCTCTGGCAATAGTCAAGTTAGTGTAAATTTCACACTTTGTAAGAAAAATTCTCTATGCATAGCTCACTAAATTTTATAACTAATCACAATTATACCAGATAATAAAGGCCATCTCAGATTGCTTTAATAATCAAGCTATTATTTAGAATAGACGAGAAAGTAATCATACTTGGTTTCTCTGCAGAATATATGCAGATTATTATATTTAGATCTGGGCATAGTATTTCATGAAAATAATGACAATATATATGGTCCATGGAAGATGAAGATTTGTTATGCCATATAACTTAAAAACAGAGATGTTTCCACTACTAAAGTGAAGACTAAGTCTTCTTCAAATACTTCAAAGAATTATACTTCACTGAAGTGGATCTTAAAATAAGGTTATGATCAAAGTCTTTTCCAGAGGTGGAATTCTGCTTCCAGGAGCGGCAGTTTATATGATTCAGACCAATCCTTCTACTGGAAACAGCAAGAAACATTGGACATTGGAAAAGCATTTGAAAACTACCCTGCCATGGAGGAATTGCTGGGCCAAAGTAGTGTATAAGGAAGAATCTAGAAAGGTGAGCCCTGGAATTTGAGGCGTGTTTGGTGCAAAGGTTTCTGCTAATTCTGAAAACGAAGGCTGTGAATCTGAAAAGTTAAGCATAGCTTTCAACAATATCACAGGGCTTGCAGCCCTAAATTTATAGTGCAGTTTCCAAGAAAGTGTAGGAAGGTCCTTGCAACACCCCAGGGTTTGGTTGGGACTCCAAACTGCTGTATGGTAAGAGTAAGGTCAACGAGAAAAAGATAATCCCTTGTAATAACTGAATTGTAGGCTCATATGATCTCAATGCCTGGTTGAATTAAGTTAATGATTGTTACTGCTCCTGGCCAAACTGCCATCACAAACAGAAGTAAAACCTCTTTGAAGAAGAATAACATTATTGAGATTCTAAATTTACCTCTACTTTATATATATACTTAAAATAATGTTCAGCACACATATATATACTATAATGTTTGCCACTCATTAAAAAATAACCAGGCATACAGGAGTAAAAGATATGACTTAAAGCTAAATAAACAATAAACAAAAATACGAAGCCTACAGGTGTTATAGATAATAGAGTTAGTAAATGCAGACTTTAAAATTATTATGCTTAATGTATCAAGGAATTAAAAAACAAGATTGAGAACTTCAGAAAATAGATGTCTGAAAACTTAATGGGAAATTTTTAAATGCCTCCCTCAAAAATTGATAGAAGAAGCAATCACATGTTATGCAGAAGATTTAAACAAAACAACTAACAATTGGTCTAATTGATATTGATAAAACTCCAAACCAACAACTACAGAATGTACTTTTTACCAAAGTTAGCCATATATTAACATTATAAAGTCTTTACTAATTTAAAAGTATATATTGTAACATTATAAAGTCTCTCCTAATTTAAAAGTCTCTACTAAGTTAAAAGTATTGGAATAAAAATAAATAGGTTCCTTGACTACAATAAAATTAACAGAAATTAATAAATGAGGAAACAAAGGGAAAATACCTATATACATGGAAATTAAGAAATACACTTACAAATAACCCATTCTCTAGGAAAACAATTATGATGGAAATTAGAAAACATTCTGAACTGAATGATAATGGAAATACATCAACCCCTCTGTGGAACAGTATATACTCATACAACATTTATACAAAACAGTTATAGAAAATACAGCAGAATGTTCCCATGATCTTGAGGCAAACTATGTTTCTTAAACAGGACATAGGAGACAGTATTAATAAAGGAAAACATTGAAAAATTGTCTACATTAAAATTAAAAATTTAAGATCATCAAAAAAGACCATTAAATGAGTGAAAAGAAGCCACAAATGGTTAGAAGAAATTGTAATATATATATTTGACAAGGGCTCATGTCCAGAATATATTATTCAATCCTACAAGTCAAAAGACAGACAACCCAATGCAAAAATTAATAAAAGACTCAACTTGCATTTCACAAAAGCAGAAGTCCAGCCAGCCAATAAACATATAAAAAAGGGCTTGCCAGCATTAGTCAACAGGGAAATGCAAAATAAAATCACTATTTATTCATGCTATACTGACCAGAAAGCCTAAAGTTTAAATGCTGACAATGAAATTGTTAATAAAGATATGAGATAAGGGGAAATAATACACTGGTGATAAAATTTTAAATTATGTCCATAGAAATATATACAGCAAATAAATACAATAGAACTGCATACACATGTGCTTCAAGACATGAGAATATTCATAGCATATTTGCATATCCCAGACAAAAATGGAAAGAACCCAAATGTCTTCACAGTAGTCTGTGTAAATAAATTGTGGGACATGATTCCTGTACAGGAATGGAAATAAATTATCTATGGTCACACCAAATCCCATGGCTCTCAAATCTATAGAAGTAAATTCAGAAAATTCACAAAAATGTGGAAATTAAACAATACACTCAAGGAAAGTTCAAAGAAGAAGTCACAAGACAAAAGTTTAAAATATTTTGAGATGAACAAAAACACAATATATCGAATCATATAGGATGCAGCAAAAGCAGTGCTTCAAGGGAAATTTATAGCTTTAAACATCTATATTAAAACAAAAAAAAGATCTCAAATCAATAACCAAACACTCCACCTTATGACCCTGGAAAAAGAAAAGAAAACTAAACCAAAAGCAAGAAGAAAATAGGAAATAATAAAGAACAGAGGGGAAATAAATGAAGTAGAGAATAAATGAGCAACATAGAAAATTAACAAAACCAAAAACAAGTTCTTGAAAATATAAATAAAATTGACAAGTTTACTGAGATCTATGGAAAATCAAAGAGAGAAGATTCAAATGACTAAATCAGGAATGAAAGAGGAGGCATTACCACCAACCTTACAAAAATAGAAAGTATTATAAAGGAATACTATTAACAAAAGTATACCAACAAATGGGAAAGTGTAGAGGAAATGAAAAATTTCCATCAAGACACAAACCACAGAAACAAACTAAGGAAGAAACAGAAAATCTGAATAGACCTATAAGAAGTAAGGCTATTGAATGAGATATTAAGAAAACCAACCACAAAGAATATCTCAGGACCAGGTGGTTTCACTGTTGAATTCTACCATATGTTTAAAGAGCATTCAGATCATTATTATCCTGACAAAAACATCACAAGAAAATAAAATTATAGAACAACATCCCTTATAATATACACATAAACCTCAACAAAATACTAGGAAAATTAATCCAGTAACATATGCAAAGGATTATACACCATGATCAAGTAGGATATAGTCTAGGAAGGCAAGGTGAGTTTAATATATAAAAATCAATTGATATAATATGCCATATTAATGGAATAAGGACAAAAAAACACACAATCATCTCAATAGATGGAGAAAAAGCATTTAACAAAATCCAACATGACTACAGGATAAAAACACTCAACAATCCAAGAATATAAGGGAACTCCCTTTGCCTGATAAAGGGCATCTACAATAAATCCAGAGTTCACACACTTAATGGTGAAAGACTGAATGCTTTTCTACCTAAGATTAGGAACAAGACAAGAATATCTACTATCACCACTTCTATTTGACACTTACTAGAGGTTCCAGGCAGGGCAATCAGGCATGAAAAGAAAGGAAAGATATTCATATTGGAAAGGAAGATATAAAACTATCTCTGCTAGACTATGATCTTGCATATAGAAAATCCTTAAAAATCCACAAAAATAGAAACTATAACTAATAAAGGAGTTTAGCAAAGTTGCAGGATTCAAGGTCAATACACAAAACTCAATTGCATTTCTGAACCTGAAAATGAAATTAAGATAATTCCATTCACAATCACATTACAATGAACAAAATACTTGATTTTTCATGTATCAGGAATAACTTTAACAATGTAGTACAAAATTTGTACAATGAAAACTACAAAGCATTGCTGAAAAACTTAAAGGACATCTAATTTAATGGAAAGACATCACATGTTCATAGATCAGAACACTTAATTTTGTTAAGATGGCATTATGTCCCCCAAATTGAGCTATAGATTTGATGCAATGCCTATCAAAATCCAAGCCAGAGTTTTAGAAGAAACTAACATTCATATGGAAATTCTAGGGTCCCAAAATAGCCAAAACAATCTTAGGAAAGAAGAACAAAGTTCGAAACATTTCCTAATTTCAAAACCTACTCAAAGCTACAGTAATCAAGAGCATGGTACTGGTTTAAGAATATACATATGTATCAGTAGAATAGAATTAAGAATAAGCCCAACTCCTTCTTCGGGCAGTGGAATGGTGGCTCAGTGGCAGAATTCTCACCCGCCATGCCAGAGACCCAGGTTCGATTCCTGGTGCATGCCCATGCAAAAAAAAAAAAGAAACGTAAAAAGAATAAGCCCATAAATTTATGGTCAATTGGTTTCCAACAAGACAAATGAATAGGGGAAGAATAGTCTTTACAAATGGTGTGGATATAACTGAATATCCACATGAAAAAGAATGAAATTGGACCCCTTCCTCATGCCATACACAAAAATCAATTGAAAATGGATCAGTAATCTAAATGTAAGTGCTAAAACAATAAAAACCTTAAAAGAAAAATCTTTGGGGCCTTGTATTAGAAAGTAGATTCTTGGATATGATACCAAAAGCATAACCAGCAAAAGAAAAAATAGATAAATCAGACTTCATCAAAATTAAAACCTTTGTGCATCAAAATACACTATCAAGAAAGTTAAAAAAAATACATTGGGAGAAAATAATTGCAAATCATATATTTGATAATGGTCTAATATCCAGAATATGTAAGGAATTCTTACACCTCAACAATTAAAAAAAAATTTTAAAGTGGGCAAATGATTTGAAAGATGTGTCTCCAAATAAGATGTGCAAATGACCAATAACTACATGAAAGGATGTTCAAAATCATTAGTCATTAGGGAAATGCAAATAAAAACCACAATGAGATACCACTTCACATCCATTAGGATGGCTGCAACGGAGGATGCCAAGAAATTAGAATCATCGTATACTGCTCTTGGGAACACAGTGTACTACAAAGGATAGTTATGCGACTAAAATATAAATGAATATTTTACTGTTTAAAATAGCAAAAATAATAACATTTCTTGAGGGTTATAACATTTGTATTAGTATGTTAAATAGCTACATTAGGAAATACTACAAGAGAAAATTTCTTGGGGGTTATAACATATGTATTAGTATGTTAAATAGCTACATTAGGAAATATTACAAGAGAAAGGGGAATAGATTTGAACTGTTGTAAAGTTCTTGCCTTGTCTGGGAAAAGCTCCTCTAAGATTCTGATTGGTTTTTCTTACCGGGAAAACTTTACAAGAGGGAGAGTAGTTAAGTTAACTATAGCCCCTGCCAGCGCATCTGGTCTCAGTCTGAAAATGATACCTATCCCTCTCCTCTATTACCTTTTCTAGCTTTCACTTATTTTCATTTAGCCTTCTGTTAGTCTAGGTGGCTTATGTGGTGGGGTGACCCAGACCCTCAACCTTAAGGGGTATGAGTCCATGGTCACCATGTCCATCTCAGGCCACAGATGCTGTACTTGTCCATTTATCATCAAAATCAAGCAGGACAGAGTCAAGAGACATCCCAGGAAATCATATGTTTTCTTCACATATTCTAACCTGCCCCACTATGTAACAGCAGCCTTATCTCCTCCTGACAATGAAAGTCAATTACTCTTGTCAGGAAGGTAATACTTTTCCCTACTACATTCTTTT
This sequence comes from Myrmecophaga tridactyla, assembly GCA_004026745.1. Classification (NCBI taxonomy): domain Eukaryota; kingdom Metazoa; phylum Chordata; class Mammalia; order Pilosa; family Myrmecophagidae; genus Myrmecophaga; species Myrmecophaga tridactyla. The sequence goes on along the minus strand of PVIY010002321.1, from coordinate 81,129 downwards.
GGATCAATAAGACCAAATCACTGAAGAGCAGCCATAATATAAAATTCAATAGGCATTTACCGTGTATCTCCCCACAGAAATATTTTCCTCCTGAGAAGCAGGACCTCTAGATTCATACATACTAGAAAAGCAGAGATGGAAAGCACACAACTCTCCAGTGGGTCACAGGTAATGATAGAATGCAGAGCCCTTCCTCCTGCCACTCACCAGAACCCATGTATCAGAGAGTTGGACATAGCCCTAAAAATGATCATTGATTAAGGACATATATTGCATCCTGGAGTATGGCACTCATCCTCAAAAAGTTTCACCTCAAGCTAGCATCTCAGCCAAACATTCAAACAGATTTTTATAATTATACCTGGATAGCAGCTTATAGAAGGTGTAGCATAGAACCAGTGAATCACAGAATAAAGTTCCCATTGCTGCTGCTCTTTTTCTATGAAGTTCCTCTGGCTCTATTCATGCCCAATCCTCTATGTACCACTTCCACTAGTAGCTCGTGGGAGCTGCTAGAGAATGAACATCTAATCATAAGACATCAAATGACAGTGCAGAAAGAGCTATCTACCACGACCTGGGTTCTGTCAAATCAAACAAGTCATGAATTCAGCCAGGCCCAGCGTTAACCTGTCATAAAATGGAAGTTGTACATAGAGGACTTGCCATGAGCAGGGGCAATGGGAACAAGTCATACAAGCAGGTGGCTCAAGCGCCCATGTCCAGCAGCGTGCAGGTGAATCTTTAAAAATTGACGTATAGCATTTGCCAATTTCCCTCATATAAATACTCTCACCCTGGCTGATTTCAATCTACCAACATGATTTCACTGGACACAGACTTGGAAAAAGATGTACATATTTGGCTCTCATGAGCCAATGCAAGCCAGCTCCAGCATATCACTGCCAATGCCATCCACTGCTATTGCACTCATCTGCAAGTTTTGTCTCCATGTGGGTGGAGAGGTGTCACTTATGGCCCAGCTGTAAATTTTCTGCCACAGATGGCATAGCCTTTTCCATATCCAAAGGAGGTACATTCTGATTCTCTTATTAAACTAGACATAAACTCCACAAGGTGCCTTTTTCCCAACAGAAAGTTCTAATACTAGTGCCTGCTGGGTTTTATAGCCTAAGTGGCGGTTCTCTTTGTTTCACAGACTAGACCTCATATAACTCTTTTCTTGGTTGAGGCCCTACTCAAAGTTGGCATTCTTCTATGTCACTTGCTAAATGAGTCAAAGAAGTATTCCAGAGCATAGAATAGATTGCCTTCAGGACACACATGCCTGTCAGGCATTATGTTTACTTTTTATGATTGAAAGTTGAAAGTGCAATAATCTGTGCTTTTCTTTTGGAGGGAGATCTCAGCATGATCCAGCATAATCCAGACTACTAGAGCCCTAAGAACTTCACTGATGTGGTATGCATCCGACTCTACAGGATTTAAACCCTACCTCCTGGGAAACATGTCTTATCAAGGCCTTCTTACTCATCCAGTTCAACTAACTTGATTTACTGATAGGGTAAACCAAAGTGGTGTTCTGCAGAATATCCAGACAGTCCACATCTCTTCAGAATGTATTATAAAACAGACCAATAGAATTGACATGGCTGTAGGGTAAGGCTGTAATTATGTATTGTTGTCCAACTTCTATGAATGCAAACTGCTTCTGGTCCTCTTCCTTGGAGGAAAGAACGCATTCACTAGATGGCTACTTATCATAAGCCTGCAACAAACACACCTCCACTTCTGGTATCTGACACAGCAGTTACCACGGGAGCTACTATTTGGTTGGCTTTGTGGAGGTCCACTGCCATTTCCAGGATCCATTTGGTTTTTACAGCGCAAGATTGCTGAATTAAGGGGGCTATGATGGGGACTATTACTCCCCATTTTTTCAGTCTTTCAGATGGCCTCTGCTATCCCCCACCCATCAGGATGAGATATGATTTCTTATTTGCCACCTTGACTAGGTTAGATCAGTTTCAGAGGCCATCCTGACTGTAATATAGTTTACCCCATAGGCTGCACATTTGCTTTCCTCTCTTTCCTCTAAGGACATCATATTTTATTTTGCAACCTCCTAGCTCTCTTCAGGCTAGGCACACCCTGACTGCCATTCTAACCTTGTTACTCATTATGATGATTGCACCAACCTTATGTTGGAGTGCTAAGTGCTGCCACCATCCTCTGTTATTTTAGGATCCTATCGTCCTACTGTCATCAGGGAACCCCAATTCTATAGCATATTTCCTACCATTAGCTCTGGCCTAGAGAGGACAGCTGCCCTTGAATTTCTGAATGATCCTGGTGTGCCTCTAAAATTATTTTTTACCTAAATACAGTAGTAGAGAAAGGGAGAGATTATAAAAGGTCACAAAGAAACTTTGGGCGTGATGGAAATGTACAGTATCTTGAATGTGGAAGTGGAGTCATGTGTCAGTAACTCATTGACTTGAAATTTTTTTAAATGTATAGCTCATTATATATAAATTATACCTCAATAAAGTTAAAAAACAAAGCCTAATAGTAGATTTACATTTAAAATAAAGATTAATACAGAAATATAAAGGCTGCACAAGAACTTATGATTTGATTTCCATGTAAAAATCAGCTTGTCTTCTGTAATATGGTGAGAGGAAATTTTGGAAAATTTGGAAAGTATTTTTTAGCATATTTATAATACTTGTTAAAGTTTCACAAAAACAAACCAAGTAAAAATGATCAACCCTTAGCTGACACTATGTAAACTTTCATATTAATTATATTAAGTTCAACCTCATGTTCTAACCCACTAAATGATAAGCATAATAGAAATAAATCATAATTTCCTCCTCAAAATCTGAGTTATCAAAATTTTGTACTGACGCTTGAGTTTGTGCTCTTAATTTGGGAGTCAAAAAAGATGCGTTGTTTATACATTAAATTGATTAAATTGCATTAAAATTGCATTTCTTTTTATATAATTTTAATTGTTCAGCAATTGTTGAAACGGGCAGAAAAATCAGTTTGCCTGAACTTGTCAGTCACTTACCTAACCATTCTGGAGGTCCAAAATGGGTCAGCAAGGCTGCATTCCTTTGGAAGATCTAGGGGAGAATCTGTTCCTTGCCTTTTATAGCTTCTAAAGACTTCCCGTGTTCCTTGGCTCAAGTCCCACATCACTCTGACCTATACTTCCATTGTCACATCTCTCACTCTGCTTCTAACCCTCCTACCTTCTTCTTCAAAGTACCCTTAACTTATCATATATGCAAATTTCTTTCTGCAACATAAAGTAACATATTCACAGATTCCATATATATGTATATATCTTTGAGAAGCCATTATTCTGCCTACCACAGTCACCATAAAAATGTTCATTTCCCCACCAGCCATTCAGTCAATGGTTTTCATGCCATCACTAATCTTGCCTAAATCAGTAATTTTAATACTGATGAAACATGGTGAGGCTATTCATTAAATCTGAAATTCAATTTCCACAAGAATGCTTAGATCTTTCCTTCTAATTTTTATTTTTCAAAGTAAATGTTGGATTAATAACAGCTCAAATACTGACAACCAAATTTCTCTGACACTCTCTCTCTCTGTCTCCCATCATTCAGTCTCAAAGATTTGTGTAGAGTCAATAGGCATAGTCATGGGAGTTCCTTGAAGCTGGGTCCTCTGTTCTTTGAAAAGACTGCATTAATCTTTTAAACTCCCTTGATTTCTGAACATAATTAGATGTCTCAGGACTTCCTTGTACTTTCCTTGACCCATATTTCAAATCAGCCATTTTTCCAAGGAAGGGACTAGTACAGTAGACACAACCCTGGTGTCACGGATGCTCATTGTTACCTCGGTGAAATGTTTCTAAGCCACTTCAGTAGACAGAGCTATATATTTAAAATTCACAATTTAAATATATTTAAATGTAAATTTAAATTTTATATCTTTAAATGTAAATTTTCTTTACATTTGCAATGCAATTTTTGACATTACAATGTTTAACTCCTTTTATTTCATTCTTGTGTATATCCTAACTTACACTAAAATATTGCCTTATGTTGCTACATTAACATGGCTATTTGTTCCTTTATCTAACTGTATAAAGAAATAAATATCAATATAACAATATCAATATTATTTTAAAAGTTAAACTACTGCCTGACAAGATTCTTTTTAGATATAGATAAGCCTATTCTAAAATTTATCTGCAAAGACAAAGGACCTAAAAGAGTTAAAACAATTTTGAAAAAGAATAAAGTAGAAGAATCACTCTCCCCAATGTGAATGCCTCCTATACAGTGACAGTAATCAAGGAAGTGTGATATTGGCAGAGAAATAGATTCACAGATCAATAGGCTAAAAAAGAAAAACCCAGAAATCGACCCACACAGATTTGACCAAGTGTTGTAGTTTTTTTTAACTTTTTTATTGTACATATACAATAAATACAATATTGTATACATTTTATTGGATATAACATATATACAAAGCAAAGAAATAAAAAAGCAATAGTTTTCAAAGCACTCTTCAACAAGTACTTACAGGACAGATTCCAGAGTTTGTCATGGCTCTACCATATGATCCTCTCATATTTTTCTTTCTAGCTGCTCCAGAATATAGAGGGTTTAATTATTTTTTTTAGCATCACAATCAACTTTTATTCCTTCATTTTTTGTGAAAAATAGCATATACACAAAAAAGCTATAAACTTCAAAGCACAGTACCACAATTAGTTATAGAACATATTTCAGAGTTTGACATCGGTTACAATTTCACAATTTTAGGTTTTTACTTCTAGCTGCTCTAAAATATTAGAGACTGAAAGAGATATCAACTTAATGACTCAGCATTCATATTCATTTGTTAAAGCCTGTCTTCTCTGTGTAGCTCCACCATCACCTTTGATCTTTCCATCCCTCTCTTTGGGGGTGTTTGGGCTATGGCCATTCTAAATTTTTCATATTGGAAGAGGCTATCACTAATATGGGATAAGGAAATGGAACTATCTGATGTTCTGCAGAGGCTGGGCTAGGTTTCAGGACTTATGTTGACCAACTGCCTTTTGACAAAAGTACAAAAATAATTCAATGGAAGAAGGATAGCTTTTTCAGTAATGATACTGGAGAAATTGGTTAAATAGGTTTAAAACAATAAACCTTAACATAAACATTACACCTTATTCAAAAATTAACTCCACATGAATCCTACATTTAAATATAAATTTAAACTATAAAACTTTTGATTAAAAAATAGGAAAAAAACTTTAGGGACCTAGAGATAAGCACAGAATTGTTAGATCGGACAACAAACGTATGACCCATAAAAGTAAAAAAAAAAATTTGATACTTTGGACCACGTTAAAATTAAAAACTTTCACCTTGCAAAAGATCTGTAAACAGGAGGAAAATATAGCTATAGACCTGGAGAAAATATTTGTAAGCCACAAATTCAGCATGGACTTGTATCTAGAATATATAAAGGAACTCCCAAAACTCAACAGCAGAAAATAAATTTAAAAAAACAATAGAAATTAGAAAATGTGCAAAAGACATGAAGAGACATTTTACTGAAAAAGATAAACAGATGGTAAAGAAGATATACAGATATACAGATAAGCACATGAAAAGATGTTCAATGGGCAGCTGCCATGGCTCAGCAGGCAGAGCTCCGACCTGCCATGCTGGAGGTCTGGAGTTCGATCCCTGGTGCCTCCTGCCCATATGCAAATTTAAAAAAAAAAAAAGAAAAGATGTTCAACATCATTAGCCATGAGAGACATGTCAATTAAAACCACAATGAGTTATCACCACACACTTATCAGAATGGCTAAAAATACAAATAAAAATAGTGATAATATTCATACATTGTCAGTAGAAATGTAAAATGGTAAGGCCACACTGAAAAAAGAATATGGCAATTTCTTACCAAACTAAACACACTCCTACTATACGATCCAGTAGCTGTACTTCTGGGATTCACCCCAGAGAAATAAAAAATGTATGTTCCCAAATAACACATACATGAATGTTCATAGCATCTAATTTCTGATAACCCAAAAATGGAAACAACCCAGACTTTCTCCAACTGTAATGGCTAAATTGTGGCACAACTATATCATGGAATATTACTCCATAATAAAAGAATGAATTATTGATAAATGCAAAAACTTGGATAAATCTCAAGGGAATTTTGCTGAAAGAAAAAGCTAATCTCAAAAGGATAGGTACTGTATGATTCCATTTGTATAACACCCTGGAAAAGACAATAATATAGGAATGGGGGACATATCAGTGGGTTGGCAAGGGTTAGAGAAGTGGAGAAGATGGAAATGTAGCTATAACTATTAAAAGGGAGCACATGAACCTACATATGTGATAAAATTGCATGAACTAAAAACACATTTGCAAATAAGTCCAGGTAAAACTGGTAAAATACGAATAAAGTCTTTGGATTGCATAAATCGCAATTTCCTGGTTATGATGTTGTACTATCAAAATGTTATCATTGGAGGAAATCGGGTGAAAAAGAAGGATCTCTTTATTATTTCTTACAACTGTATGTGAGTCTACATTTATCTCAAAATAAAAAGTTTAACAATATTAAATCACTGTTCAAAACATCTTTGCAGTTTTTAAAATTTTTTTTAATTCTGAAGTATAACACATATACAAAAAAGCAATAAATTTTCAAGTACATTTTAATAAGTAGTTATAGAACAGATTTGAAAGTTTGGTATGGGTTACAGTTCAATGATTTTTTGTCTTTTCTTCTAGCTGCTCCAAGACACTGCAGACCAACAGAAATATCAATATAATGATTCAGCAGTGATACTCATTTGTTAAATCCTATTTTCTCTGTTATACTCCTCCTTATCTTTAAATAACATATATATATATATATATATATATATAAGCAATAAGTTTCAAAGTACAGCACAACAATTAGCTATAGAACAGATTTTAGAGTTTGGTTTGGGTTACAATTTCCTAATTTTAGGTTTTTATTTCTGGCTGCTCTAAGGTACTGGAGACTAAAAGTAATATCAATATGATTTAGCACTCATACTCATTTGTTGAACCTGACCTTCTCTGTACAACTCTACCATCACCTTTGATCTACCTACCACTATTTAGGGGTATTTGAGTTATTCCCATTCTAACTTTTTCATGTTGGAAGGGGCTGTCAATAATATGGGATAGGGGAATGGAACTAGTTTTGCCTGGAAGGGCTGGCCCCTCTGCAACTCAGGACTTATCCGGTCCAGGGACCCATCTGGGAGTTGTAAGTTTTGGAAAGTTACCCTAGTGCATAGAACCTTTATAGAACCTTATATAATGCCCTAGGTATTCTTTAGGATAGGTAGGAATAGTTTTGGTTGGGGGTTAGCAAGTTATGATCGGTAGCAATGTCTAGCTGAAGCACGCGTAAGAGTAACCTCCAGTGTAGCCTCTTGACTTTATTTGAACTCTCTCAGCCACTGACACCTTATTTGTTACACTTCTTTTCCCCCTTTTGGTCAGGATGGCATTGTTGATCCCACAGTGCCAGGGCCAGGCTCATCCCTGGGGATCATCTCCCATGCCACCAGGGAGACTTTCATCCCTGGCTGTCATCTCCCACATAGAAGGGAGGGCAATGGTTACATTTGCAGAGTTGGGCTTAGAGAGAGAAAGGCCACAACTGAGCAACAAAAGAGGTCCTCTGGAGGTGACTCTTAGGCATACCTATAGGTAGGCTAAGCTTCTCTGCTACATACAAAAGCTTCACATGAGCAAACCTCAAGATCAAGGGCATGACCTAATGTTTGGCACAGTATCCGGGGTCTCCCTGGTAGTGAAGTTTAACAGTTTTATAAATTTTCTCCCATCCCTCAAGCAACTTTGCCACTATACAGTTCTTTTTGCCCTTAGAATCCACCCTCACTAAGGTTGTACAGTCAAAATAATATATTCTGGTCACTTGAAGTAAATCCTGTCTCTGTGCAGCTATATTCCTTGTTTAATATCCAAATAGAATTTGTTTGTTATCAATATTAGGAATTTCTTATTAAATTGAATTATTTTTAATAGAAGATAATGTATTTACATGATTCAAGAGTGATACTACATAGAAAGGTATAGAAAAGTCTTGCTTCCCTTATCCCCTCTTCCATTCTTTTTCTCCTTAGCCTTTTTAGGTAACAGTTTTTATGAGTGCCTTCTTATACTTCCAGAGTTCATTTTATTTAAAAAAAAATGCTTTAACAGTAATACAAAGAGAACATTCTCATTCCTATTAAAAAATGCTGCATATTTCACTGCCTAGATATTTCATAGTTTACTCAGCCAGTCCTCTTTGCACTCAAACTGTGCCCCAATTAAAAAAAAATGGGTGTACCTGAAAGTTCATACTTACTCAGATAACTGTAGTATCCATTTCTAGAGGTACTATTGCTGGGTTAAAAGTTATAAAACATTTGTAATTTTGTTAGATTCTGACAAATTTTCCTCTCATAGGTATTGTATCAATAGAATTAATTTCTATCAAATAAAATTAATAGAATCTACTGTATTTTTCCCAATTTAGTAGTTAGGAAATGATTCTGTTATAGTTGTTAATTTCCATTCATTTTATTAAGAGTGAAGTTGAGTATCTTTTCAAATGTTTAAGTTCTAGCTGTACTTTTTTTTCTGTGATTTGTTTCTTCATATCCTTTGCCCATTTTTTCCCATTACATTGTTTTTCCTTTTCTTCTAAGTGTCTAAGAATTTATAAATCCCTTTATAACACAACTTGCAAAAAAGATTTTCACATGGTCATTTATTTTCTTTGTGGCTCATGATTTTTGCTAAGCAGTTTTTTTATATCATTGAATTTATCAACATTATGGATTCTAGATTTTTTAAAAATATAGTTAGAAGGGTCTTCATTCCAAGGTTTGGTTTCCTTTTATACATTCAAATTTGTGATGAATTTTTAATTGATCTTGATGTATGGACTTACGTATGAATCCAAACTCATCTTTTTCAAAGTGGTTATCCAAGAATCTCAGCATCATTTAAAAAGAGTTCCACCGGGTGGCTGCCGTGGCTCAGCAGGCAGAGCTCTGACCTGCCATGCTGGAGGTCTGGAGTTTGATCCCTGGTGCCTCCTGCCCATATGCAAAATTAAAAAAAAAAAAAAAAAAGTTCCACCTTTAATCCTGAGATTTTATACCACTTTTATAATATGTTAAATTGCCATATATATATTTCAACTAATTTAATTCTATTTTAATTATTAAGGCTTCATGGTAAGTTTTAAGATCCAATGAGCCACAACCACCCACACAACCTCTGATCTTTTTAATTTCATGGCTAGTCTTCCTACTTTAGAAGAATTCACAACCATATTATCTAGTCCCAGGGAAAAAAAGTTGGTATTTTTCTATGTAATGTTATTAACTTATGAATAAATGTATGGAAAATTAACATATTTATGATAATGAGTGCTCATATCCAAAAACATGCCATGACTTTCAATATTATGAAGTCTATTTTTGTGACCCACATATAAGTGTTAGACACTTTTTAAGTTTATTCTTGTGTTTTATTATTTTTGTTGCTATTATAAACCTGTTTTCTCCTCCATTATATATATAAATCTATATATGAAGGATTCTTCTCTGGTATGTATGTTTTGTTCACTGCCACATTCACCAAAGCATAGAATTATACTTGGTTCCATGATATGTTATCATGTGCACACGATACACACTCAATAAATATTTGTTGAATGCACGATACAAAAGATATGTGCTGTATATTTTAGAGACATATACAAAGGTTGTTAAAATATAAAGGAATATCAAAATACAAAATTCATTACTGTGGTACCCTGGGTGGGGATGGGAGAGAAAAATAAGATCAGGGAAAATACCACAAGATATTTCAACTGTACTTATAAACTTTTATTTCTTTAGCTCGGTTGTATATTCATTGGTGTTGTTTTGTTTTTCCTACATATTTATATGGATAAAATATTTCATCAGAATGCAAAAAAAGAATAAAAGTATTAAAGCTCCATATTGTTCATTGTTCATAAAGCTTTTCTTGGGCTATATAAGAATGAATACTTACATAGCAACAAGAGATGTGTATATTTGAAACAAACTCTGTGTGCTTACATTTTGCCAATTTTATACTAACAAAATTTGCTATCATTTTTTATGATAGAACTGTGGTTTATACAACCCATGAAGACTTTTAAAAGTACATAGACTGTTTCCTCAAATATGCCTGTTAGTTCTGCCAGCAGGGTCAGTTCATAGCATTCAGAATGGCTCTCACATGGCTTAACATTCTTCTATTTCCCTCTAGAAATTCTTCATTTTTAAACAAGGCACCCCACAAATTATGCAGCCAGTCTTAGGGATATGAAGTGTAACACAGTTAGAGATTGAAGAGAGTTTCAATGAAAGGCAGGCGAACAAGGCCCACTCCTGGATACCACTGCAAGGTTGTCCACCTGCTAAGATGCTATTAGGTAGATGCATGGACCAAGCTCTCCTTTTTCAGGGCAAATCCAATTCCATGAATGCTGCATTCCCTTTCTTTGACTTATTCTCAGCCTTTGAAACCAAGCTTAAATATCACCAATCTTGTGAATTTATCCTTTCCTATAAGATCCCACTATACTTTGTTCATAACTTTGAATACTCAGAATTTAAATTTCAAACGTATCTTTTTACACATCTCTCTAGGATAATTCTAGTTTTGGAATTATACAGATCTTGGCTGAAATCCCAACTCTACTACCTCCTAGTAGTATGAGTGGAAGTTAACTGGCCTCCTTGAATCTTGGTTTTCTTAACTATAGGATCAAATTAATAAAACACATTTTTAGAGTTCTTTTGAGACTTAAATAAGATGATATGTGTACATTGATGAAATCATGTTCTAATCACATTATTGGCTCCTAGAAAATGTTAATTTCCCTTTCTCTAGGTAAAAAAAAAAATCATGTTTTATTGGCCTTTTTTGTATTCTCAGTGCAGAGTAAAATATCTGACATGCAGTCCAATAAATGTTTATGGAATGCCTGAATTCATGAATTCATGAATGGCCAAATCTCATGCATTGTAGATGCACGATGACTTTTGTCTCCCAAATTTGAAGTTTTTCTCCAGTTGGAGTTTTATTTCCTCAAGCCTCTGGCTCCCAGAAGTGATAAACTATGTTTTACTTAGCTGATCTCTTGATATTCACTTAAAATGTGTTCTCAGCTCTAATGTGGCCTAATCCATTCGTATTCAGCAGTTCCCCTCAAAGACTTTCCCTAAAGACCAAAAGTGACTATTCCTAGTGCTCTCCTTCTCCAGCCACTGACAGTTACAGAGACCTAACCTGGTGAGACTTCAACATTAGTCAAGTTATTACTTGGGGAGCTGATAACTTGCTCCAAAACGACAACAGCATTGTCTGAAAATAGGAAATGCTGCTGCCCTAAACCTTAATAATTTAGCCTCCAATGCCATTTTCAAATTCTATTTATCATAGCAACAAGCTAAATTGCACTTTTAAAGTAACCCAAGGAATATTGAACAAGTAAGTCTACCTTCGGCACTTTCTCCCTCAGGGCAATTGCAGAACTAGGAACAACATGAAACCAGGAAGCAGAAGGTTTCCGTGGGAAATCGAGTGCACAAAACCTAAGGTATACTTATATTTATTATTAAGGATTTGAAAACTTTGAAGAGCAACCCAATAGGGAAGTCAAATCTCAGTGTTCAGGAGGAGCTCATAGAGAGCAGAGGAGGCAGAGAAGAAATTAAAAAGAAGCAGAGAGTAAAACAAGTTCCAGGAAGACTTGGGATCAAAAGGAAATAGGGTTAAATTATAATAATCCCTCAGGAGGGATTCCATGATAGGATGAGGTGAAGGCAAAGGTTGTTTCAGCTCAGTCTCTGACCCTCCTTAAAAGTAAATTGTCCCCCCGAAGCAACAGCACCATCATCATTATTGTGTGGAAAAGTGAGAGTTGGAGTGTGGCATAGACTTTATACATCCCCTGTTCAGGCCTGCTTCTCAAAGTTGTAGCTCAGAAATCATCTCCACCCCAATGGAGATGCGGTGGGGGAAGGATGGTAGCAGTAATACATGTATGTTCATTGAGCAGTGTATGTGTGGATTTTTCATGACGGTGTTAGAGTAGATGGCCAAGAACAGCCAACAGCTTAGTCAAGAAGAAAATGAAGGAAGGCAGCAACTGTGAAGAGCCTCTCTCCAGCTTTGGAGCCATACGGAATAAACTCAGAACAGCATCACCAGCAATGCTCCTATTTTCCATCCTCACTATATTCTAAGGTTAGTGATCTAATAGAGTATAGTACTTTTAAAGTCAATACTTTAGAATCATATTTATTTTTATTTTGCAATGTAAGTAGAAGATGAAGTTTTGTATGGGTGACAAGTAGACATAAATTCAATCATACTTTTGTCACTTATTGGCTGTGTGGCCATGAGCAGATGATTTAAGGCACTAAAGAATTCCTTACCTATTCTTCAAGATAATAATATCACTTCACCGGCCTGCTGGGAGAATTCAATAATTCTTATCAAAAAAAAAATTAGGTCTGTCACATGGTTAAGTGCTCACTAAATATTTACTGTCTGGTATAACGCTCTTTAAATTTCTTCTTGATAGAAAAATTTCTTAGTCTCTTTTCTGTCTTAGAAAATGAATTTTGATCTCAATGTTAAAATAATTAGACTGAATAAAAAATGTTAATATGAGTATTTGAATATTGATGTGTCTGACAGAAAAAACACCTGTGAAATCTAACAACCTGTTAAAAATGTTATGGACAAGAACTCTCAGACATATCCCTCTTGCTAATTGCTTCCTCTAAATCTATCACTAGAGCTTAGGCTGGTTGAGATGTCTGGAAAAGATATTATAATTCTTTACATGTAAAAATATAATTTTACAACTTCTAGTATGAAAACTATTTCAAAATCATTCTACTTCACATTTCACTAAATGTACTAGGAAATGTAAGTAGAGAGGACCTTGAATGAAAGGCTCAGAGCTTTGACTTAATTTCATAGGGAACAGGAAGCCAGCAAATATTTTTGGTCAATCTATGACATCATTGAGATTGCATTTTGGGAAATTTCCCTTCATTCAACATCAAACATTCATTGAGCACCATCAGGCACAGCTTGTATGAGCATATGATACATTTGAAAGTGTAACCAAGAAGTTAGGAGTTAGGGTATGATTATGATTGCTGAATCATTATACAGATATTCCTTTTTTTACTTTCTGGTACATTAGAGTAAACAGAGGGAAATATGTGAAATCCCTGAACTATAATCCAACTGCCTTGGTCTCTGATAATGATTGTATAGCCTTTATCTTGTGCCCTTGTGATTGTAAAAATCTTGTTACTTGTAGCCCCTTTATACAGTTTTTTTTTTTTTTAACTTTAGAGTCTTATAATCACAAAGGTAACCCCCTGATGGTAATGGAGGAATTTGAATCAGCTCAGACCTAACCATGGATTTGTTCTTGTACTGTTTAGTTTGGTTCTAGCATAGCTCCACTCCCTTACATTTGTAAATTGTTTCTGCTTATATCTGCTATTGAGGTGGTAACAACTCCATGTCCCCTCCTTTCTGCTTATACTTGCTATTAGGATGCATTTCCTCTTTGTTTCTGCTTATTGAAATAGTAACAATTCCATCTCCCCTTCTTTTAATCCATAAAAACCTTGAACTCCTTAGACTCAGGGAGACAGATTTTTAGGTGGCTAGGCCAAATCTGATCTCCTGCTTTGCACCTAGCAATAAATTCTTTCTCTCTTTGAATCCCCATGTGTCATGGATTGGCTGGTACACGTACCTGGCAGAGAACCCACTGCCTTTATCTGGTTAAAAACAAACAAACAAAAAAAAGGTTGGCGGTAATTGGAAATTCGTCATAGTGGCAAGGTAATCTTTTGAAAATAGGGAGGGCAAAGACAGAGCAAAGTTCTTAAGGAGAATAAAGAAGACCTTGAACAGTCTGTGAGTGATGATGTAAAGATCCAACAAGAGAGAAATAATGAAATGACAATCAGTGATAAAGAACTAGTTTGTTTTTGGGGGACCCTCTCTCTACAGTTATGACTTCTTTAAGCATCATTCAACTGATATACAGCAGGTAAACAAGGCAATGGGGCTTATCAAGAGTTGAATATTCACAATACAGAAACAACATAAAATGAAGAGTATGAAGAACTGTAATAGTTACAAGGAAATTGTCAAAATTACTTTAATGCACTATTATAATTATTAATGTTCATGAATAAAAGCAAAACAAATTGCATATTATTTTTCATAAAGTAACTCTTTCATATAAGAACATAAAAATGATATGTGGTTTTAGATGAATAGGTCCCTTATAAATAGTAATATTAAAGCATGGCATCTGCACTAAGAATAAGAAGACTTTTTATATAAATAAAACATAACTAGTAGAGAAACCAAGGAATAACAACCCAGGAACTCCTGACTTCTTTCCTAAGGCTTACCAAAAATGTAGTAATAATTATGTGAGTTCCCTGCTTTAGTGCAGAGATGGTAAAATATTACATGGCTCAAGAAAATATTGCAATACATTAGGTATTTTGTAAGGTAAGGTTTCAAGAGGGAATCATTTTATTGAGTACCCAACATGTTTCACCTACTATTTGAAGGGCTTCATATGCATTGCTTTTCACACTGCAATTCTTTGCAGTAGAAATTATTAACCCTTACTTTGGAAATGAGGAAACTAAGGATCTGCAAGGTAAATAAATGGACCAAAGTCAATTAGCTGGTAGGTGGCCTAAGAATCAGAATTATTCTTTGGAATAATGTTTGGATCCAAATCCATGTTCTTTCCCCCATGCCATACTCAATCAAATATGTGAATGGTATTATAGAAAATGACAACAAACAGAAATCAATGTGATTAACATCTTTTTCATCATACTACTATATTTAAAACAAAACCTTAACATGCTTACCTCTCCTGCTTACAGTACAGACTTGTAATAGATGTAATGTGACCCTGAAAATAATTTCTTCTCTTTTCAAATGTGTCATTTTAACCCTTATATGAATTTCACCCTAAAAATGTGCCAATCTGGGCAACAACAAAGAAGTTTTCTGAAATGTTTAGCCCAGTGATCTGTTACCTTTCTAATGTTTCTTTTTAGGGAAAAGGAAAGTCGGTATCAATGAAGCAGCCACTTGAGCAGGGTTTTTTTTCAAATTCTCATTTTTGGGGCTTAAATATAAATGCAATTGAAACGCAAGATGCAATTAGCACATCTACTTAACCCTGTGTGGAGTATATAAATGAGTCCATCAATGAAAATTATATTTCAGCAGTACAATTTCAAGAGTGATTTTTTTCAGAAATACTGCTTTTATACTAAAAAAAGTCAATATGAACAATTTAAATGGCTGAACTATTCATATCAAATTTCAACTTTTCTTTCATTATTTGTAAAATTCTTATGAAAAATATTTAATGAGTATCATTTACATTTTACATTTTACTTTTTATTAGACAGGAAAGGTTGAATCCAAAATGTTATTTTCAAAGAAAACTAATTAAACTTTTATATAAAACTATTAGATTTCTTAAGTATTTTTGTCCTTTAGGGAAGAAAAAACATTTTGACTCAATTTTATTTTAAATACACTAAAAATGAAAATCTATCCTGCAATTTCAAGCACTGAGTCTTCTTAAAGGAGGTAAACACTATCTGACTTAATGACAATGATTATCAAAGTATTGAGTCTCAAGTATTTTTGAAATGCTGGCTTTTTTTTTTTTAACCTGCATTTTAAGGCCATACATTTAAATTATTTTAATATAGTATGCTTTAGTTTTCTGGGGCTGC
Organism: Myrmecophaga tridactyla; assembly: GCA_004026745.1. Lineage (NCBI taxonomy): Eukaryota > Metazoa > Chordata > Mammalia > Pilosa > Myrmecophagidae > Myrmecophaga > Myrmecophaga tridactyla. The sequence continues at coordinate 65,240 of PVIY010002321.1, read as the reverse complement.
CCTAACAAAGTACCACAAAATGCGTGGCTTCAAACAATAGTACTTCATAGCCTCATGGTTTTGGAGGCCAGAAACCGGAAGTCTTGTGTCAGCAAAGCTGTGCTTCCTCTGAGGTCTGTAGAGTTTTGATGGTGACTTGCTAGCAGTCGGGGCCCAACTAAACCTCTGCTTCTGTAACATGGCTTTTTTTCTTCACTCTTTCCTATTGACGGTGCCCAAACTTCCTTTCCTTGTGAGACACCGATCCTATTGGGTTAGGAAGCATCCTAATCCAGTTTGGCCTTCTCTAAATTAATAACATCTTCAAAGATCCTAATTCCAAATAGGATCACATTCACGGGATTGGGGGTTAAGACTTTTGTGGTTTTCAGTGGACACAATTCAATCCATAACAAACTATATTAATAAGAGCTATAGAAAAATATATAAAATATAGAAATGTTATTAGATCTTGTTCTTCTGCTTTCATATATTTTGGAGGAAGAACCCTGAACAGGGTGGGCAATGTTGGCTCAGTGGCAGAGTCCTCGCCTGCCATGCCTGAGACCCGGGTTCATTTCCCAGTGCCTGCACATGTGAAAAAAAAAAAAGAACTCTGAACAGCCTAAAAAATCTACTTAGCCATTTCTGGAAAAACTAAAAAGTTCCTTAAATATTATCCTTAAATAATAGCAAGTGCATCCATGTTATAGGGAAACTGGCTCTCTCCTGTTCTGATGGGGTGATTGTGAAGTGGGCCAATCTTTGATTAGTCCAATTGATAACAGTTGTCAAATTTTTAAATATGCCTTACCCTTAGGACCAATAATTCTACTCCTAGGAATTTAGCCTACTCACACAAGTACCTAAAATATACATGAAAGACAATATTCAAAAGAAACCATTCACTTAACATTTTAATTACAATTCACTGACAATTGAAACTGGAAACAACCTAAATGAATAACAATTGTAGATTATGATCTTTAAACAATTAAATTGCTGTGAAACCTTTAGGATGATAGAACTATGTGCATTAATATGAACTAAAATATATAATCTACTGTTAACTGGAAGAAACAGATTACAAAGCAATATGAATGTTACAGTCCTACATATATTATATGGTCTAAAAGTTACAGTTCTCTAATAAAGGATTTTGCCGCCAGTACCACTTCTACTTACATACAGAAATTCTACTATTTCACCAACACCTCCAGGTCCCAGAAACACCAGGGAAATCCCCTATTAGAATCATAGAATGTCAGACTTAAAGATTATGTGGATCTCTCATTCATCTTGCTTATAAAGGAACTGAGGTCCAAAGAGACTAGTCAAACTATGTTTTTAAATATTTCGCAAAGTCTCTAATGGAGTGGGTATTTGAGGACAATAAGGGCACTTAATTTGGCAGACTACCTAAATATAATCTGCAGCATATAGTAATCCAACAACATCAAAAAAAATAATCAGGCTATTTGTTCTATAACAACTTGTTACAATGTACTTTGAAATTTAATGCTTTTTTGTGTATATGTTATATTTCACAATAAAAAATGTTAAAAAAAAATCAGGCTTACTGTCTGAATAGTTTACTGACAAAATACCTACTCCACATCCAAATCAAATAAACCTCCCCATCAGGTTTTACCTTTCTTTACCTATTCCTTAAGTATAACACAGATCATTGATTCACAACTCAAACCCCAAATACCAGTGGCTCCATTCAAGTAAACATCTTCTTTATGGCTCTTTTCCCTGTGACTTCTCTTTTAGGCTATCGTTATCATTCTCATCAGACATGTAAGGGGATTTAACAGATAAAGAAATAAAAAGCAAATAAAGAAATATTTATGTATTCATTCAGATATTTGCTGAGCACCTACTATGTGCTAACCCCTATTCTAGATGCTTAGTAGAATCAGTGAAGAAAAGAAAATTTGTCCCAGCAGTCTGTAAAATACTCTTAAAACAATTCTATTCTGTTTCTTTCTCTTATCTACACACAAATACTCTCCAATTGTTTCCATCCAAGATCCCAAGATTTCTATGATGGTATAAAGATAACTGCTGACAGTTAAATATCTTACAAACAATGATTTCCAATGATTACTGGAAAAAAGTCTTCATAAAATACAGTTATAAATTATTATCCCTATTTTACAGATGAATTAAATAAGGATTAGAGAGATTAATTTTCTCAAGGTAACTCCAGTAGCTGGTGAAAGAAACTGCTACATAATTTATTTATTATAGTGTTGGGTTTTTCCAGTAAATAAAAAAATTATAGGAAAGCATACTTATGAACAATTTTGCCTATGCCATTAATACAACTTTATCAGAATATAAATTTAACTGAAATTAAAATATACCTGCAGAAGTATGATATATGAAATATCACCTTTCAATTTTCTCTCATGCATATATCTTTAACACCTGAAGCAGTCCTATTCAGTAGTGCCTCAAAGAAACAAGGATATCAAAGTGAAAAGAGGAAAAAAAACCACTTGATTTTTTAATGTTTTAAATAAAGAGTCTAATTTTAAGACAAATATTGGCAGAAGTAGGGCAGAATTGGCTGAACAAGTATTTTCTTTCCTATTCACTGCCTTGCTTACCCTTCCCCTGAAAATGGATGAAATCCACTGAAGGAGGAAGGAAAAAGAAGTTTGGAAAATAAGGAGAGTACACACCATATTATAGACTGATATAGACAGTGCTATACAATGCTACCTTGTTTAGGCCTGGAATATATTGGATGGAACAAGATGGAGAGAGACAAGTGTAAAAAGCTCCTTCACATTTAGAGACCCAAGTGTAAAAAGCCCTAGAAAAGAAAGTTTCACCCATGTGTACCTTCCTGCAATGGCATGAATAAAGAATCAAGATGGGTGCAATTGAAATCAGAAGTAAAAAAGGCTTTATAAACAGTTCCCATGGCCCCAAGAGAGGTGCAGAGCATCATCTTACCTGACCCATGCCTTTGAACAGGGCAAGGATGTTAAGAGGGAAAGCACAGAAAGCACACAGGCACACAGAAGGAGCATTATGGATTGTGACTACAGTAGGAATGTCCATCCATGCCAGGACCATGAAAAGGCCTTGGATGGAGAAGGTGGGGTAAGATGGTGGCATAGGGAGGTATAGGAGTTAGTCAGTCCTCTAGAGCAGTTAGTAAATAGCCAGGAACTGTCTGGAACAACTATGTGTTTGAGGGACATCCACGACTGGACACAAATCGTACACCAGTGTGAACAAGGGGAAGGACTAAGATTACAGTACAGAACACTAAGTAAAGCCCTTGAACTGCAGAAGCTGGCACCCCCAACCTCACCTCCACTGGCATGGCGGGCTGTGTTGGAGACATATCCTGTGGGGGGACAAAAGCAGACTCTAATAGAGCAAGTTACAGTAGCTCAATCAAGCTCCAATTTCAGTTTTAATTAACAAATTTGAAATACTAACTACAGGTTCTGAGTACAGATAAATCCAGAGCAAGCAGGAAAGGAACCCTAGGTCTCTCCTGGAAGAAAGTAGGCAGAGTTGATGGAAGAAAAACAAAACTGGATGCTTTTGGAGTTGGCTGAGCTCAGAATACTGGAAAAAGGTGTGTCCCAAGAAAAGGGGCACATAAAGCCAAGTACAAACTCCATCTCTAAACTGGTGACCCTTGGGTACTACAGACTGGCTCTGAAAAGGGTTTTCTTTTTTTTCTTAAAACTATTCTAATTACCTCATTAGAGAAAGCTTCAGGCACTTTCAGTCATCATCACTGACTTAGGCAAGGGTGGAGTTAAGATGGGGCTGAGAGACAAAGTAACTAGTGAAGTGAAGGAGAAAATTCCCCAAAGGGCATATCTTCCCCAAGAAAAGGGGGAGGGAGGTCCAGCTCAAGTGGTGGCCCCCATTCAGAGAACTCAGACCCCAGAGGCTAGAAAACAGAAACAGCTTAAGCTTGCCTTCTATCTCAGAGTCCCTCTCAACCATGCCTACAAAGGGGACAGGGTCTACTGAGAATGAAAGGCACAACACCACTTTATGCCAGTGGGGAGCTGCAAGCTGACAAGGACCACCTGTTGGGCAGGATAGAAAAAGCACAGAATCTAGAGGCTTCACAGAAAAGTCAGACAATCTGATGAGCCTCATCCTCAGGGAAACTTGACACTGATTACATCTTCCTCCTGAGACCTGGGCCTGTCTGGTCTGGGAAAATCTGATTGGGGTCAATCATAACTGGAAAGACTCTCCTTCAAAAAAAAAACATTCCATATAGGCAAGGCAAGAACCAAATAAATAAGAACTGAAAAATTTTGATCAGTTAAACAGAACCTATGCTAGAGGTCTAGGATAAGTTGAACTGAATGCCAAAGAACAGACAGATAACAGAAGAAACCAACAAGAAAACCCTAGATAAAAGAGTGAAAATTTCTTCCTGAATAGACTAATCAAGGAAATCAGATGCCTAGACATCAGCAAAAAATTGTAAGGCATACTAGGAAAAACAAAGAAAGGATCCAGCCAAAGGAACAAACTAACACTTCAAAGGAGATACAGGATTTGAAACAACTAATTAAAGACTTTCAAACAAACACGCTAAATCAAATCAATGATATGAGGGAAGATACGACAAAAGAGATGAAGGACATAAAAAGGACATTGAGCAACCTAAAGAAGAACTAGAAAGCTTGAGAAAACAAATGGCAGAATTTATTCAAATGGAATGAAAGGCACAATAAAAGAGATGAAAAACACAACAGAGACTACAACAGCAGATTTAAAGAGGCAGAAGAAAGGATTAGTGAACTCGAGGACAGGACATCTGAAATCCTACCCACAAAAGAAGAGATAGGGAAGTGAATGGGAAAATATGAACAGAGAACTGAATGACAACATGAAGCACATGAATATATGTGTTATGGGTGTCTCTAAAGGTGAAGAGAATGGAAAAGGGGCAGAAAGAATAATGAAAGAAGTAATCACTTAAAATTTCCCATCTCTTATGAAATACATAACATTACAGATCCAAGAAGTACAGCATACCCCAAACAAAATAAATCCAAATGGATCAACTCCAAGACACTTCCAAATCCATTGTCAAATGTTGAAAACAAAGAGAATTCTGAAAACAGCAAGAGAAAAGTGATCCATCAAAAGCAAAGGAAGCTAATAAAACTATGTGTAGATTTCTCAATACAAACCATGGAGATGAGAATGCAGTGGTATGATATATTTAAGATACTGAAAGAGAAAAACTATCAACCAAGTATTCTCTTTCCAGCAAAACTGTCTTTCAAAAATGAAGGAAAGTTTAAAATATTTTCAGACAAACAGACAAAGAGAATTTGTGAACAAGAGGCATGCTCTGCAAAAAATGCTACAGCAAATAGGAAAGGACAGGAGAGAGAGGTTTGGAGGAAAGTGTAGAAATGAAGACTATCAGTAAGGGCACAGAATAAAGTCATGATACGTGTAACAACATGGATGAACCTTGAGGACATTATTTTGAGTGAAATTAGCCAGAAACAAAAGGAAAACTAATGTATGGTCTCACTAATATGAACTAACATTAATGAGCAAACTTCAAGAGTTAAAGTTGAGAACACAGGTTATCAGGAGATAGAGGATAGATTGAGCACATGATGTGAAGGAATACAGCATGTTCAACTGGATTGATTGTAAAGATCCAGAAATGGATAGTACAATACTATCTGACGGTAGTGAAGTATTGGAAGCACACTAAATGAAGCTGAGGGTGAGGATGGTTGAAAAAAGAAGACTAGGGGCATGTATTATACCAGAAGGAAAGACAGACAATAAAGACTGGGACTGTATAACTTAGCAAAACTAGAGTTGACAGTGATTGTGATTAAATATACAAAAAAATGTGCAAAGAAAGTTTTGACATGAGGGAGAACAAATGAATGTCAATATTGCAAGGTATTGAAAATGGGATGGTATATTGAAAAAATACAATCAATGCAAACTAGGGATTATAGTTACAAGTAACATTATCATATGCTTCCATTAAGTGTAACAAAGGCAATACACCAAAATTAAATGTCAGTAAGAGAACAGTATAAGAGAGGGACATGGGATTTTTGGTGTATTGTTCTTGTTTCTCGTTTCAATTTTATTTGGTTTTTTATTTTTTATTCTTCTTTTTTCTTCCTCTTCTTTCTTTTGTGGAAGAAATGGAAATGTCCTCACATAGATTGTGGTGATAAATGCATAACTATATGATTATACTGGAAACCACGGATCATTTATTTAGGCTGGATTGTATGGCATGTGTATAAAACTTTGAAAAAAAAAAACAACAAGATACAAGTGCTGAAGAAAATGTAAAGAGAAAGATGTAACTATTCACTGTTGGTAGGGAAGTAGAATGGTGTAGCCCCTCTGGAGGGCAGTGTGGTGGCTCCACAGGAGACTAAGTATAGGATTGTTATAAGAACCTGCAACCCCATTATTAGGTATATATTTGAAAAGAACTCAAAGCAAGGACATGAATGGACATTTTCACACAGGTGTTTATTCGCAGCATTATTCACTTTTTGCAATGGATGGAGGTGGTCTAAGGGTACATCAGTGGATGAACAAAAGGGCAAGCTGGTGCATATATACAATGAAAGACTGAATGGCCACAAGAAGGAATTAAGTAGTGAGACAAACTAGGTGAATGAAACCTGAGGACATTATGTTGAGTGAAATAAGCCAGAAACAAAAAGACAAAATTATAACACCTCACTAATGTGGACTAACTATAATGTACAAACTCTGAGAATTGAATTCAAGAACATAGGTTATCGGGGGAAGGCTTATTGTAAAGGTTCCTAGATTGTAAGCTCTTCCAGAAATCACATCTAATACTGAGTTGTAACAGTTATTTCTAAATTCTGAGATGCTGAGCTCTTTGTGTATAATATGGTCTTCTACTGAAACTTCAGATATCTATATAATACCTGAGACTCAGAATTAGAGTTCTGCAGCTATGAAAGTCAGCATTACCCCAAATGGCAACTATTAAAAAATGCTGCAAAAGAGATCAGACTTCAATTAGAGATATGAATGAAGCTGATCTAGTTAGGAGTAAGGTAAATCAGACTAAAGGCTAAAGGATGATATTGACTGTGTTTTAAAACTTCAACTTCTGTGTGAGACCAAAGGAAGATATATTTATTTGGTTTAAAATTTACATTTTCTGTAACACCCGAATTTTACCTGGATGGTTAGTTTATTTGAACACCATAATTACATGGAACTTTGAAAATGGAGTGAGATCTTGCTGGTTTGTATAGGTTAGTATGATGCTCCGATACATCCCTGAGTAATCTGAGCAGAAAATAAAAAAGCATTTGCAAAACCCCCTTGAGGAGTTAGGAGAAAAAAGTGAAAATATTAAACTTCCCCCACCTAGGAAGATGTTCTCACAAGCATTAGGGACTACCAATTTAAAAGGTCAAGCTGTCTATTTTGCGTCTTGCCCTTATGAAATTTATTCCTTCAAAGAAACTAAGCCTACTTATAATTATGCGTAAGGGTCACCCACAGAAAACCTCTTCTGTTGCTGTGATGTGGCCTTTCTCTCTGAGCCAATGTGGCAGGTAAACTCACTGCCCTCCCTGCTATGTGGGACATGACTCCCAGGGGTATCAATCACCCTGGCAACATGGGACGTGACTCCTGGGGATGAGCCTAGCCCTGGCATTGTGGGATTGAGAAAGCCTTCCTGACCAATAGGGAAGAAGATAAATGAAACAAAATAAAGTTTCAGAGGCTGAGAGATTTCAAATAAAGTCAAAAGGTCATTCGGGAAGTTATTCTTACTTAACAAATGATTATTACTACTGACTCATTATATAGATATCCCTTTTTGGTTTTTAATGTATTAGAATAGCTAGAAGAAAATACCTGAAACTGTTGAACTGTAATCTAGTAACCTTGATCTTTGATAATGAATGTGTAACTATATAGCTTTCACAGTATGACCACATGATTGTGAAAACCTTGTGACTGACACTTTCTTTATCTAGTGTATAGATAAATGAGTAAGGAAATAAAGACTAAAAATAAATAAATAATAGGAGGGGTAATTGGGGATGTTTTAGATGTTCTTTATTTTTATTTTGCGGGAGTAATGAAATGTTTAAAAATTGATGGTGGTGGCTGGGCCATGGTGGCTCAGCAGGCAGAGTTCTCGCCTGCCATGTTGGAGACCCAGGTTCGATTCCTGGTGCCTGCCCATGCAAAAAAAAAAAAAAAAAAATGATGGTGGTGATGAATGCACAGCTATATGATGATACTGTGAACCATTGATTGTAAACTTTGGATGATTATATAGTATATGAATATATCTCAATAAAATTGGATTCAAAAAAGGCCTTGGATAACTAAACAAATGCTAAGATAAATACCAACAAAATAAGTTCTAACTGGTCAATTGTGCAAGTCAGAAAGATTCAGGGAGTCAGAGAAATGGCTACATCTTCCCCACTGACATTGTAGCACCACGTAATCCCCAGACCTTGCCATTATCCCCAAATTGGGGAGGTTGGTGGGCAGGGTTGCAGAAATCCTGAATGTGATTGAGTTTAAACCTGAAATGACTGAGTAATCACTAGCTATGACTTGGTTTATACCAAAAATGACTGAGTAATTATAAACCTGATATGATTGTACTTACTTAGAAGTGACCAGACTATTTTCTTTCCATGGAGAAGGCAAAAATGAGGAATTGGAAGAGAAATTAAGTTCATCTATGGGAAAATTAAAAACTTAAAATTTTGGCAGATCAGATTTTGACATAAATATAAAAACCACAACAAACATTGAGGAGCATGTGGAAGCTGAAATACCAGATGCTACCTAATTCCAAATCTGCCCATTTCTACCATATCCCCAGTACCCATCATCTTGGGGTGTCCTCCCTTTCTCTGCCATATACCTTCCAGCATAGGAATCCAGACTCCCTCATCCCTTCAAGGTTTCAGCTGGATACTATATTCCCTGGGATTTTTGAAAAACTTTTGTTGACACATCACAGCCTAAATTGAAGGGGAAGGAAAGAATCCAAAGTGTTTTTCCTTTGAAAGATGCCAGTTTTCTCTCCCTATAGTACTACTAGAGAGAGAGAATTACTTCCAGTCCTTTCTAGACTCTCTCTTACCAGTCAATTCACTGGGTATCCCCAGACTCCACTCCATGATATTCTGTGTTTTGTAATATCTTTGCTAGTAGGGTAACAAACTGTGTGAATTCAGAGTCAAATTGCCTTTCCACCACATGACTCAGTCAGGGTTTTCATTCCTACCAAGTCATAATGAAGCCCCTGAAATATTATTTATCTTTTTATTTCAAATGTCATTACCCATACCATGTGAATATGAATATAAATATATAAAGTCAAAACTATTGTCCTTTATCTTCTTTCCTTTTACTCGCTCTGGATTTACTAATCACCCCTCCACTATTTTTATTCTTCCTAAGTCAGCTTGTTTTCTTCCATAGGGTGTAATTTAACAGCCCATTTGGTCCTTTTTCTCCACCCCACTTATATATCAATGCCTTCTTGTTCTGGTCAGCAAATCTTCTGCCAAGCATGTTCTTCCCACTCTTCATTAGATGTTCTCTTTCTTTTGCCAAGAGCATTAGTCTAGTATCATGCATTGTGGTCCAGAAAACTAAATTCTGTTCTTTGACACCATCTACGAAGCCAGCTGTTCATTTCTCAATCTTTCTTTATCTTCCAAAGTCATGACCTTTAATTAGAAGAAATTAAAGCACCATCTGTGTCCCTAAGACCTAGAGTTTCCTACCCAGGATTCTAAATATTCTGTATATACATTCTGGATTTATTTTTCTTTCAGTCATATTTTCAACAGTCTTGGTTTGAAATGTCTAATTAAAAATTGTACTGATTTGAAGGTGTCAGAAATGCTAAGTGACTTTCTATAGACTAATCAATAATATGTTTTCTCATTATCATTATGTCCTTGGTGGCATTAATGAATACTGACATAAATATTTATCCTTATTTATTGCCTATATTCATTTCTTTCTAAAGAGAGTCATTTCAATGTCAGCACAAGAAATGTATGGGATTCAACGTTTGAATCAAAGAATATCTGTAAATAAATTATTTATTTTGTAATTATATTCCTGTAAGAGCTCAGAAGAACTAATTTTATGTTTCAGACTTTTTTTTTACTCCCAGGACTATTTAACATGTTAATCTCCCCTATTCAAAGAATATCTGTTATGTTCATTAATTGCATGCTTTTATTGAAGATATGAATTGCTACACAGTTGAGATAAAAGGTCCTATAAAAGAAATAAAAAACAATACGCTTAACTTGAGTGTTATTGAATTAAGCTGAGGATGAGGATTGTAACTCTCTTTCATCTTTCAAATAACACAAAGACTTTTTCTACAACTTTAAGAAATATAAATTCTGGGGAAAAGACAATTAATTATAGATTTGTAAAAGGAAATTTAAAATGAGGCCCAAATTATTTTCAACATGTTTTGTTATATTTGGTGCACTTTCATGTTGACACTGTGACATGGAACAACACAATTTACAAATAGGATTTTGAGTTAAATAGTAGACTAAGGTACCTGAGAAGGTTTACTGCCTACATACAAATGCTCTCTCACTTGTTATTGAATTAGGACATTATAAACTTCTAAAAATTAAAGGCAAATATCTTAAATCATTAGGCTTTTCCACAGGATTTATAATGTTTTCTTATAGTGGGTGCTTTCTAAACCTATTCCAGAGTCAGCATTGAGAACCCACTCTCTCTTGAGATTTAAATAAAATAAACTCAAGCTTTCTATGTCTATGGTTTCCAGATAAAATATAGGGCACCCAGTTAAAGTTGAATTTAATATAAACAATGAATTTTTTTTTTTTTAATGAACTCAACTCCATACTTCATTCAGATCTCCTTAGTTTTTACTTAACTTCCTTTTTCCACTCTAGGATCCCATGCAGGGTTCCACATTATGTTTCCTTAGGTTCTTCTTGGCTGTGTCATTATCTCAGACTCCTTGTTTTTGAAAATGTTGACAGTTTAGAGGAATACTGATCTAATATTTTGTGGAATGTCCCTCTATTTGGATTTGGCCGATAATTTTCTCCTGAATAGAGTGGGATCATGTCTTCTACAAGGAAGACTGAGATAGTGTCATTTTTAACACATCATACCGTGTCATATTATCAACATGACTTATCACTGTTTTGTTTTTTTTTGACCCAAGAGCACCGTGTTAACTATTTTATTGATATTTGGTAATATTGGGGTTATTGCATCTGTATTTTTTTTATTTTTATTAATAAAACTGATCAACACACAACACAAACATTCTTAATGTATGAACATTCCATACTTGGTTTGCAACCAATGGAACAATGAACAATTTTTTATAGACCTATACTACAAATATTGCATGGGACATATCATATAAAAATTATTCTTTGTTTATACAAAATTTGAATTTAACTGAGCATCCTGTATTTTAGCTGCCAAATCTGTCAAACCAATCTATCTCTGGATTATGGGAATTATTTCCAGAGACTAATTTTTACATGGTCAATTCTGACTAAATTTCTCTCCTTGCTGAACTCTCATGTCATCCTGGGCTCATAGCACTCATGAATCCAAATGAGGCTCCAGTACTGTGCTCCCACTTCCCTGCTGCTTTACAATCATTCATAAGTTTGTGGATGTGTGTGTTTTATCCCGAAAAGAGAGGTTCTATCTTCCTAGAAAGGGCACTGTGTCTATATCTTTCCTTTGACCACCCCCAGCACCCTGAGTTCACTGGAGCCATCTGACCGGGTTTTAAGAGACAAGAGTCTTCCAAATGTTCTGGGGACCTATCTGATTCTGGTTGTGGATGAGAGTCACATGAAAATTGAAAATATGTTGATGTCTTGTCTCTATCCCAGAGCAATTACTATCAGAATCTCTGGAGATAGACTTTAGATACCTGCTTGTGTGAAACACTCCCCAGGTGATTGTAATGTGCAGCCCTGGTGGAGAACTCTGCTGTGGAACAGCAAGGGCAGGGGTACTTAAAACTTCGCTGCACATTAGAATCAAATGGGAGTTTTTTAATTACATCAGGAAAACTGGGGGTGGGTGAAGGCACCAGTATTTATTTTCAATGCTTTCCAAGTGAATCCAACTCAAGCTGAAAAGTACTGCCCTAGAGGCAGGTGCGGTTCCACTGAATTTATATTCTCATATCCCCACCCATAGATACTCTCTTCTCTGTACTTTTCAATGACTCAAATATAGAATGTAGACCATTTTCTTTATCCTCACTGCCCTGGGCCCCTCCAAAATCACTCAAAAGCAGCATTTGTATGAGTTGCAGACTTTACAAAGATTTGGGATAATGGTTTTACATTCAATAAACAAACAAACAAAAACTAAATTGAATATCAGTCATCATTGTGCTTCAATATTTTGAGGTTCAGTATTTTGGGCCACTCTTCCAGTAATCTTACATCCTCATCTATCAAATCCACTCACATTTTAAATAGAGTAATTTATTTTTAGCCCTCCACAACACTACCAAATCTTACATATCCAACTAATCTGGTTTTATTTTTTCCTTTTTACCACTCTACCAGTCTCTAGGTATAAAAGAATAACATAAAAAAAAGCATAAAGCATGCCACCAACACCTTTATCACCAGCCCTCCACATATACATAGCCCTAAGAAATCAATATGAGATTTAAGTGGCATTTTTTTCAAACAGGTACATAAATAGCTGTTGTGTGAATGAATGCAATTATAGAACATGGTAATGAATCAGTCCATTGAATTTTCTACGTAAATTTTAAGACCAATCTTAAAGTTGTACAAACACTTGGCTAGAAAAAGCCAAAAAAATATACAAACTGATTTAGAGATTCCCCAGGTAGACTTTTATGGAGTAAAAGTTGGAGAAATTACAGGAAAGGAAATAAAATACAATTGAAAATAAAATTCTGTCCAGCTATTTCCACCATCTTCTTATTTTTAGACCATTCAATTTGAACCTATTATCTTTTCAGTGTTTTTTGTTCTTCTTAATTACCATTTGTGGTTTTAATATTGTTTATACATTTGTTATGCTTTCTCCAGCCTCATAAATTGTTTCTTTTTAATTATTCCTATTTTCCACTCATTCTCAAATTACTTTGCAATTACTCAGTTCTAAACAGATAAACTTTTTTTTAAACCTAATGAATGCTATATTGATGTGACTTTGGGACGATAAAGTAAAGCTGTTATGAGTTTTCATGTTACGTTTTTAAGGAAGAATATTGTTGTTTCATAAGATCATACTAATAGCTATAAATTATCCTCAGTTATTACTTCAGTAACACTGCCTAACAAGCCAGACCAAACTTCAAAGGCATACAAGAAGAGGCAGTGATTTCTTAAGTATGCATCAGCTGGGGTTTGGCCCATCTGTGTTGAGATTGACTATATACCCCTAGGTTGAAAGGTGTGCCCAGGTGTGCTCCACCAGAGTGTAACTAAGATAAGTTCTTTTCATGATGAAAGATAGGAGTGCAAAAAATGCAAGCCCAACTGAATGAGCACATAACATCCACTAATAATATTCCACTACCTAAAGCAAGTCATATGGTCAAGTCCAAAGTCAAGGAACACAGATGGATACAATGTCCACCATGAGGCAATAGATATTTAATAGTATTACTTTGAATAATTCAAAGGATATTGAATACCACAATATCCTAGAAATATGCATTCCTAAAACATGTACTATATAATGTTAATATTTTTGTCCATATACTCTAAGTTCAATGAGAATTTTAGTCTTTATCTTCTCTCCATCTCATCTCTTATTTTTCCTCCAAAATGGAGGAGTATCTCAACAGAGATAATAGAGTATGGTATTAAATAATTTGGGCTCCAGGTTGAGACTCCCTGGGTTTCAACCCCCGCATGACTATTTCTTAGATATATAATCTTGGGCAACTTAATCTTTCTGTGTTTCAGTTTCCTCATTTATAAAATAGGGATAATACTACTACTTACTTTGAATATTTCTTTAAGGATTAGATGAAATAATCAATTTAAAACACTTAGAACACTACTAGCATATAACATGCACAATAAAAGGGAAATGGAATTATAAATAGACTTTGATCAAGGTTAAATTATTTCATGTCCCTTTATTTCATCTCTTAGAGTCCTTCTCTTCCAATATTTCAAGTGAATATTTCATCCTCTTTCTTCCTATATGGCTAGAGTGGTACAACTGACTCCTTGCTGGTCAAAGGAAGCTCCACCTCTGGAAAATTTATCTAGCACCTGGGGAAAGTAAGATTGGCTTAGGTTTCTTAAGTGAAACACCACTGTAGCTCTTGTCCTAAAAAGTACAAAAGGAATTCCTTATTTCATGATCCCCTCTCTAACTGAAAAGAAAAATACTCTCTGTGCTGGTTTGAAATGATGTATGTACCCTAGAAAAACCATGTTTTAATCCTAATCCCATTTTGTAAAGGCAGCCATTTCTTCTAATCCCTATTCAGTATTGTATGCTTGAAGCTGTAATTAGATCATCTCCCTGGAGATGTGATTTAATCAAGAGTGGTTGTTAAACTGGATTAGGTAGAGGTGTGTCTCCACCCATCTGAGTGGGTCTTGATTAGTTTCTGAAGTCCTATAAAAGAGAAAACATTTTGGAGAATGAGAGATTCAGAGAGAGTAGAGCACATAGCCACGAGAAGCAGAGTCTGCCAGCCAGTGACCTTTGGAGATGAAGAAGGAAATAGCCTCCTAGGTTGCTTCATGAAACAGGAAGCCAGGAGAAGAAGCTAGCAGATGATGCCATGTTCACCATGTGCCTTGCCAGGTGAGAGAGAAACTCTGTGTTCACCATGTGCCTTTCCCCTTGAGAGAGAAATCCTAAACTTCACCCACCTTCTTGAACCAAGGTATCTTTCCCTGGATGCCTTAGATTGGACATTTCTGTAGACTTGTTTTAATTAGGACATTTTCTCAGCCTTAGAACTATAAACTAGCAAGTCATTAAATTCCCCTTTTTAAAAGCCATTCTGTTTCTGGTATATTGCATTCCAGCAGCTAGCAAACTAGAACACTGTCTAAATAATTTCTACATAAAATAAAGGCCATAATTTGAGTACTTACTTCAGGCCAAGAACTCTAAGAATTTTGTGTGAATTATTTAATCCTCCCAAAGATGCTAGAAAATGGACAATATATTATCCTTATTTTACAAATAGGTACATTGAGAATTGGTTAACTCACCCAAGAAAGCCAAACCTGCATTGAAAATAGGTCTGTCTAACCTCAGAGTCTCTTTGAAACAATAACTTTAGGAGTTTTTCAAAATAGAATATATATGGCTTCTAAGTATATATTCTGAAAATAAGAACAAAATAGGTATGAGATCACCATGCTTCATATCTAAGTTGCATAGAAGAAAAACCACTTTTGGCAGTTCAATAATTCAATCTTAGCTATATTTACCAGGGTGAACCAGGTCTGAAGTTCCCTTTCAGGTGTTAGAATTTACCCAGCAATCTCATTGTTTTCCAACTGAATTCTGATGAAACGTAGGTCTTCCACTGATAAGAATAAAATAGATTTATGAAACTCTAATCAAGTCCAAATTTCCATTGTACAGAGGAGACTAGTAAAGGGTAAAGAAATTAAATAACTTGTCTTCTATCACACAGCTAGTAATAAACTTGGGATTAAAATTCATGTCTTGGAATTAAGATCAGTACTCTTCACATTATAGTGAGTTTTTTTTTGAAAGATCATGGCAAAAAAGAAAAACCGTACTAATTCATGCACTAAAAAGTAAGTTCTGGAGGGCGGTGCCATGGTGGCTTAGGGGCAGAATTCTTGCCTGCCATTCCAGAGACCCAGGTTTGATTCCTGGAGCCTGCCCATGCCAAAAAAAAAAAAAAAAGTGCTGAAACACTTTCTAAATCATCTCAACTTTGGGTGTCTTACCAGCCTTTGCTCATCCTCCATAATATTACTGAGTTTTTATTATGAAATTCAGGGCTACCATGGATAGACACACAGGTGTGTACAGCTCAACTCCAGGGAGTATTATTCATATAGAATATCATTTGAATGGCAACCTGTGGAGTTGTGCCACATGGTAGCCCAGATGACAGCCCATCTATTTGATTAAAACTTACATCACAATGAGTGTTGTGATATTTTCCCCATCCACTCCATGATTTTTTTTATTGTCTTTAGAAAAAAGGACAGTGTTGTTTTTTTTTTCTTGGAGCAATTTGTAGATTGATTTTCTGACTGCAATAAGCCTCTACACAAAATCTGAAAATGTCTTGCTAGAAAAATGCAGAATAATAGCTTAACTCCCATTATCTGCTTTAGTTGGTGAGTGGATGCAAGTTCCAAGAGTCTGTCACAGTTAATGACTACTTACTCATAACAACCATCTCAATTTCAAAAGACTTCAAAATTTCATTACTTTCCAACTTATGTTGTGCATATTATCTATTTGTAGGGTTTATCAGCTATATTAGTATTATAGCTCATATGTGAAATAGAATACTATCATCTTAAAATAGTCTAAAATATCACACCTTATTAAAAAATGCAAGTCTATTTTCTTCTAGAAACCATGACTTAGAAAAATGGCTATTATCAATATGCAATTACTTCTGTTACCTTGTAACATATTGACATTTATTTAAGATAATGTTACATATTTGTATTCATTAAAGTAATCTGTGGATATGATTAAACATGGCTGCCCATCTTATACAAAGTGATAGAATGAAAAAAAATGCAATCAGAGCTTTTGGAATGCGAAAAATAGCTCATATTAAATTGAGAAAATCACATTATGGCTTATTTCAAACACAACTGTAAATAATTATAAGGAAAAAAAATCACAATGTGGATAACTGCTTTGCCAGAACATCCATCGTACCCAATAATGAGGATATTGGAGCTAAACTAACAGGGCACTAAGAACATATTCAAGTGTTTAAGAGTGATTGCCTATTTATCTCCATTATAGTAGATGAATGCAGAGAAATAATCAAGCAGTGACTAGGATTTATTATGAAGGAGAACATAATCAACCATGATGCCATGAAATAAACTGTTTTAATATTAACTAAGTGGTATGTTTGGTGGAAGGTTGAAAATACTTTGGGCCTAAAGATTCAAATCTATATTATGATTTTCCCCTTTCTAATGCCCTAATTCAAAAAGCAGTCTACTGAGTTGACTAATCATTGTCAGAGATTTCTCTATGCAAAGCAAAAAAAAAGAAAATAATAATGATAAAATGAGGATAAAAATACAGAGAATTAACCCCCAAATTATCATTTTAATGTAATCTACTTGCAACATTTTTTACACCTTAAGAAAAACCACTATTTTGAGAGTATCATCAGAAATACCCTATCACCCATCAAAAATAAGTTCAGCCTCCACCCTGATCAAAATGGCAGAGGGAGACATTACAAAATTCCATGCCCCCACCAGAAGTTCTTGCTGGCAAAAATTGGCAGCGACATCTTTCTAAAACTTCCAGAGAACAAAGGATTACAGTAACAGGATGAATGCTAAATCATGAAAAAAGGCTGCTTAAAAGCATTAGACTCTCATGATTCCTTGGCTTTCCCCACCCCCATCCCTTCTCCAGCTCCACCCAGAACCAGTTTGGGTCCAAACTTCCAGTACGGATAACTGGTCCTGGTTCCAAAGGGAACAGAATAACCCTCATGTACTGGAAGCATAAATGTCTGGCCCAATCTGGCTGATGGTAATCAGAGGGACTTGCTGTCCCAGAACTTGCCCTGCATGTAGAGAGTGGCTCACCAAGCTCTCCTACAGAATGCTATGGGAGAGCAGTCATATTGTACTGCCTGGAGCAAGGAATTGCTAGATGTTGGCTATATAGTGCAGAGTCTGGACCATGAGGGAACCTGTTTCCTAGAGAAAAGGGACATTCATATTTGTGTAAATGGGGGGAGGGGGAGATTCCTAGGCCCATATATATATATACCTTCTTTCCTTCCTTTTCTACTCCTCCTCCACCCCCCTCCCAATCCCCTTCTTCTCCTTCTCCTTCTCCTTCTTCTTTTGTTAGCTCCTGGCATTCAAGGAAAGCTCTGTTTTACTTTCCTAGGCTGCTCAAAGCAATATCATGAAATGGGTTGGCTTAAACAAGGGGAATTTATTTGCTCATGGTCAAAGCCATGAAAATGTCCAAAGCAAGGCATCAGCAAGGTGATGTTTTCTTTCCAACTGGCTGCTGGTGATCCTGGGTTCCTTTGTCACAAGGCAAGGTACATGGCAGCATCTGTTGGTCTCTCCCTTCTCTTCTGGCTCTGTGGAGTTCCATGGCTTTCTCTTTGTCTTGCTTCTGTTCATAAAGGACTGTAGTAATAGGATTAAGATAAATCCTGAATGAGGTGGATCACACCTTAACTGAAAAATAGCCTAATCAAAAGGTCCTACTTACAATGGGTTCACATCCACAGGAATGTGATAAATACAGTCTCAAACCTCCACACTCTGTAATAACACTAGCTATATATAATACACTAAAATATCAAAATGTCCAGTTTTCAACAAAAGATTACAAAACAGAGAAAGAAACAGGAAGTGATGACCCAGACAAAAGAAAAGATTAAAGCCTTAGAAACTGATATTGAGAAGGATCAGATCTGGGACATTCCAGAACAAAGACGTTTCAAAACTGACCCCAAATAAGCTCAGAGAACTAAAGGGGGAAAATGGACCATAAAAAAAACTAAAAGAAATCAGGAAAATGATAGATGAATGATTGAAAATATCAATAGAGAGATGGGAATTATGAAAAAAAATCAAGCAGAGCTGAAGACCACAAAAACGGAAATTTAAAATTTCCTAAAGGGGTTCAACAGCAGATTAGAGCTAGAAGAAGACTGAATGAGCTTGAAAAAGAAAACACTTGAAATCATCCAATCTGAGGAGCAGAGAGAAGAATGAAGAAAAGTGAACAGAACCTGTGGACCATTATCAAGCATGCAAATATACACATTATAGGAGTCCTAACACAAGAAAAAGAGAGAAAGGGGCTGAGAGAACGTTCAAAGAAATAATGACTAAAAACTTCCTAAATGTAATGAAAGACATGAATATATATATCCAGGATGCTCAGAGAACTCCAAACAAGATAAACCCAAATACACACCTGCATCTTGTTATAATTAAGCTGTCAAGTGCCAAAGATAGAGAATTATGAAAGCCACAAGATGAGCATGTTGCAGAATCAATAAAATCAAGTATCAGTTTCTCATCAGAAACCATGGAAGCAATAAGGCAGGGAGAAGACATACTTAAAGTGCCAAAAGTAAAAATACACAGACATACACACATTATATCCAAGAATTATGTATCTGCAAAATTGCCTTTTAAAAATGAGGAAGGAATTAAGACATTTCTAGATAAACCATAGCTGAGGGATTTCATCATCCCTAGATCAGCCCTACAAGAAACACTAAAAGGAGTTCCGTATATTGAAAAGAAAGGACACTAGATGACTGACTGATGCCACATGTAAAAACATAGACCTCCAGTAAAGATAATTACATGGGTAAATATAACAGTACTATTGTATTTTTGGTTTGTAATGTCACCTTTTATTTCCTATAGGATCTAAAAGGCAAATGCATAAGATATAATGATAACTCAATGGTTTGGGATTCATGATGTGTAAGTATGTAATTTGTGACAAGAGTTGCATAAAAGGGGCATGAGAGGGGTATACGAACATAGTTTGTGTATGCTATTGAAATTGTTTGTTTCAAAGCAAACACAACTGTTTCAGATTTAGAATGTTAAATTTAAGCCTCATGGTAACCACAAAGAAAATATCAGAGAATATGCAAATTCATAGAGACATAAAATAGAATATAGGTTACTAGGGGTGGGAAGCAGGGGAAATGGAGAGTTAATGCAAAGTGAGTATAGGGTTTCTTCTGTTTGAGTGAAGGGAAAGTGATAGTAATGAATGGTGGTGAGGATAGTGCAATACTGTGAATATGATTAATCCCACTGAATGAGATGCTTGGGAGGAGCTGTGGTGGGAAGATTGATGTTAAATATATGTTTCCACAACTTAAAAAGAAAGAGAAACTAAAGAGATAACGACAATTAAATGCAATACTTGATATTGGATGGGATCTAAGTATGGAGGAAGAAGTCTTAAAAAGACATTATTGAGGCATAAAAATTAGAATATACAATACAAGCTCTGTAGCAACTTCAGCACCTTGAACTTGATGGCTGCACTAAATGTGATTACGTAAGCGATTATCGTTGTTCTTAGGAAATCCACATGGAAGTAAGTGTGTTCAAGGAGTACGAAGTGTACAACTTGCACACAAGTGTTCAGGAAATGCTAGATAAATAATAGATAGATATAGATAAATTGATGACAGAAAAAAAGCAATAACATAGGGTGGTACAACAGTGGCTCAGTGGCAGAAGTCTCGCCTGCCGTGTTGGAGACCTAGGTTCGATTCCCAGAGCCTGCCCATACCAAAAAACAAAAAAAAGCAATGATACAGCAATGGCAGAATGATGTTAAAGCTGATAGATCTGGGTATCTGTAGGGGTGAGAGTATAGTGGCATTCTCTGCATGTGGGTTGTATTATTTTTGCAACTGTCCTATTAGTTTGAAATTATTTCAAAATAAAAAGTTAAAAAAAATGCTCAATAGAGTTTTCTTAAAAGAAACTCTAATTAATGGTCCTAGAATTAAGAACAAAGCTCTGTTTTTATCCCATGCCATTCACAATGTTGCCTTCTCTCAACGCTTACTGAAAGCACTTTAGGGTTCCCTGGTTCCAGAGTTAATACCAATTCTTTGAGGCAAAGCTCAAAGAATTCCTAGAGCAGGCGTGATTAAGAAGCTTCACTGGTAGATTAAATAAATCATTTCAGATCAACTGTGAAATTGCTGAAGAGATGAAAAATTAGACTGTGCCTCCATTAAATAATTTTTAGAGTACTGCACATGTGATATTTAAGACTTTCCACAGTGATACTTTTGCTCTAATATGGCAGAGCAAAGAGAGAAGGTATGTGTTAGCATTTGGGTTGCATTCTACTTTCACCTTCAGAGACTTGTCTAATCTTTAAAATTCTCAATGTTTACTAAAAAAGAATGACTCAGATTTAAGGGTACAAATTTAATTGACAACTAACTCTCCCATCCAATAAAAATATCTAATATTTTTATTATAAAGCCTATATTATTTGGTCAGAGATATAAGAGTGCTTAAAATCAGGATTTAATCAGTAACAAATTTTTTCTTCCATTTTTTTAATTATGCAATTTTGGTATAAAGGGATCAAAAATGAAGTGCACCTTCAACTCCTGCCTTAGCGTCTGCACATACATCACATTATACCTGGGGAGAATGTAGGGTAAAAGTGAAATATGACCAGTAAAATATGACACATATCACTCAGACATTTAATGGGACATCTATGGGGTAGATAAAGTGAATTTGTCTTCTCTATTTCCAATTTTTCCTCCTTCTCACTGGAGTAATGGAAACCGCATATTCCAGACTCACTTGTAGCTACATTCTTAGTCTGAATTAGGATGTGTGAGAATTGAAATGTGGAAGTAAGACAAGAGGCCTCTGCCTTCCTTTCAGCCCTTTCTGCTGAGAGGCAAACTCCTGAAAACATAAGGATTTTTCTGTCCAGCTTTCCAGTGTCTCCTTTCCGGGTCCCTGGGGATTTAGAGGCCAATGAGCAGCTACAACAGCAGCAATTCTGATTCTGGCCTCCTAGCCTTGGGTCACAGCTACAGGGTATCCTGAAATCACAGCTCTTTTGGAGTCAATAGAGGTAGAAGCTGTCCCAGGATATCAATCCAGTTTTGTTCTAGGAGTCATTCCTAGAAGCTAACACATTTTTGGTTAACATCTAATTACCTGTATTAAATTCCTTCCTGCTTAATATAGCACTTCATTTCTTCACTGATCCTTCAATGGTGCACATTGCTGTTCTTTCAAACAAAGATCAAGGCCATCTAAGAGAGGACTATGCTAACAGGAAGTTTGATCTTTCAGAAACAATAATTAATACATTTTTGAAAATATTTACCCACACATGTATGCATATATACAGACACACATACATACATACATCTGATGGAAAGGGGTGATTATGCAAGGAAAATGTTTTTCTTGATATGTTCAAGAAGGAAGGAAAGAAATTGGCAGATATTTACAAGAAAAAGGGATCTATAAGTATTTAATAACAAAACCTGAAGCAATAATAAGTATGTAATAGCAAATCAGAAAATGTTACTATATTACTACTTAAAGCCTGTTTCAAATTGTCTTTCTTCCTAAGAATTATAAATACTTAACATCTGTGTAAATACACCTAGAATCTACCTCATCCCTGAAAGCTAAGGTGAAACATTCACAAACATCAAAACTGAGGCTATCTGCAAATATGGAAAGTTTTACCTTCTCCTTTCCCAATTTAGATATTTTTTTCCTACTTTTTCTTGCCTAACTGCTCTAGCTAAAACTTCCAGTAGAATGTTGCATAGCAGTGGTGACAGTAGGTATCCTTGTCTTGTGCATGAACTTAGAGGAAACACTTTCAGTCTTTTACAACTAAGTACCATGTTAGCTGTGAGTTTTTCCATATACACCCTTCATTATATTGTGAAAGTTTCCTTCAACTCCTAGTTTCTAAGTGTTTTTACCAAGAAGAGGTGCTGGATTTTGTCAAATGCCTTTTCTGTGTCAATTAATATAAGCATATAAATCTTTCCCTTCATCCTGTTAATGTGGTATATTACATTAATTGATTTTCTTAGGCTGAACCACCCTTGCACAACTGGGATAAACCCTGCTTGATTATGGTATATAGTTCTTTTAATGTGCTGTTGGATTCAGTTTGCTAGTATTTTATAGAGGACTTTTACAGCTATATTTAAAAGAGATATTGGTCTATAATTTTCTTTTCTTGTAATATCCTATTTGGCTTTGATATTAAGGTGATGTTGTTGGCCTCTGTGTTGTCTTGAATTGTTATGTACACCAGGAGAGGCCATGTTCGTGTTATCCATTCTTACAGGACAGACCTATTGTGGGGAGGGACCTTTTGATTAGGTTGTTTCCATGGAGATGTGGCCCGGCCCATTCAAAGTGGGTCTTAATCCCCTTGCTGGAGTCCTTTTATGAGAGAATAAGGGACAGATGAAATTCAAAGAGCTCAGAGAAGCTAAGAGGTAAAATCCAGAAAAAAGCCTCCAGAGGACAGAGAGAAACATTGAAACTAACCCAGGAGAGAAGGACCAGTAGACTTTGCCATGAGCCTTCCCACGTGACAGAGGAATCCGGGATGTCAGCAGCCTTTCCTCAAAAAAGGTAATTTCCTCTTGATGCCTTATTTTTGACATTTTCATGGCCTTAGAACTATAAATTTTTAATCTAATAAATCTTCATTGAAAAAGCCAATATACACTTCTCGTATATTGAATTCTAGCAGCTTTAGCAAACTGAAACAGCCTTCTAGAATGAATTAGGGAGTAATCACTCCTCTTCAATTTTTTGGAAGAGTTTAAGAAAGATTGGTATTAATTCTCCTTGGAATGTTCAGTAAAATTCCCTAGTGAAACTTCTGGTTCTGGAAATTTAATTGTTGGGAGATTTTTTGTTACTGATATAATGTCTTTACTAATTACTGTATATTGAGATTGTTTCTTCTTGAAATCCTATATTCAGAAAATATATAGGATTTTCAGACAATTGTGAACTATCTGCAACAAAGCTCCTACAGCTAATAAATTATTCGCAGGAAAGCACAGGCTTTCAGATCAACATCCAAAAATCAGTAGTGTTTCTATATACTAGTAATGAATAACTTGAAGAAGACATTGTCTTCCCCCAAGGCATTGAGGGAAAAGTTCTGTTTATAATGGCAACTAAAAGAATCAGATATCTAGGAATAAATCTAACCATATAAAGGACTTGTACACAAGAAAACTACAAAACATTGGGAAAAGAAATTTAAAAAGACTTAAATAAATTGAAGAACATTCCATGTTCACATATTGGAAGACTAAATATTGTAAAGGGCTCCAAATAGTCAAAGCCATCTTGAAAAGGATGACTTCCCAATCTTAAAGCTCATTACAAAGCCACAGCACTCAAAACAACATGATACTAGCCAAGGACAGACATATAGACTAATGGAATCAAATTGAGAGCTCAGAAATAAACCTCACATTTATGGCCAACTGATTTTTGACAAGGGTGCTGAGTCCACTCAATTTGGAAAGAATAGTCTCTTCAACAAATGCTGCTAGGAAAACTGGATCTGCATATGCAAAGAATGAAGGTGGACCCCTACCTCACAACATATACAAAAATCAATTAAAAATGGATCAAAGACCTAAACATAAGAACCATAACTATAAAACTCCTAGAAGAAAACACAGAGAAGCATCTTCAGGACCTTGAGTTAGGCAATGGTTCGTTAGACTTTATTCCCAAAGGGCAAAAGAAAAATAAATAAATGGGACCTCATCAAAATTCAACTCTTTGGTGGATGAGAAGAATTTATCATGGAAGTAAAATGGCAACCTATACAATGGGGTGAAATATTTGGAAACCAAATATCCAATAAGGGTTTAATATTCAGAATATATAAAGAAGTCCTTCACCTCAACAACAAAAAGACAAACAACCTAGTTTAAAAATGGGCAAAAGACTTGAACAGACATGTCTCTAAAGAAGATATGTAAACGGCCAAAAGGCACTTAAAAGATATTCCATTTCATAGCCATTGGGTAAGTTAAAAATCAAACCCACAATGAAATACCATTTTGTACCTACTACGATGGCTACTATTTAAAAAAATTACAAGTGTTGAA
Organism: Myrmecophaga tridactyla; assembly: GCA_004026745.1. Classification (NCBI taxonomy): domain Eukaryota; kingdom Metazoa; phylum Chordata; class Mammalia; order Pilosa; family Myrmecophagidae; genus Myrmecophaga; species Myrmecophaga tridactyla. Next base: position 40,306 of record PVIY010002321.1, on the reverse strand, counting down.
GAGGATGTGGAGAAACAGACAAAAATCATTCACTGATGGTGAGAATGTAAAATAGCTCCTCCACTGTAGAAGAGAGTTTAGCAGTTCCTCCAAAAAAGTATAGTTACCATATGTCCTGACAATCCTACTCCTTGGTATATACCCAAAAGAAATGAAAGCAGGGATTCAAATGAATATTTGCATACTGATGCTCATAGCAGCATTATTCACAATTGCCAAAAGAGGGAAGCAACCCAAGTGTCCATCAACCAATGAATGGATAATCAAAATGTGGTGTATATATATATATACACATACACACAATGGAGTATTATTCAGCATTAAAAAGGAATGGCGTTCTGATACATGTGGCAACATGGATGAGCCTTGAAGACATCATATTGAGTGAAAAAAGCCAGACACAGAGGACAAATACTGTATGATTTCACTGATATGAAATAATTAGAATAAGCAAACTCATAAAGTCAGAATGTAGGATGGAGGTTACCAGGGCCTAGGCTGGGGTTAGGGAATAGAGAGTTAAGGCTTAATATGTATAGAATTTCTATTTTGGATGATGGAAAAATTTTGATAACGGATGATGGTGATGGTAGCACAACATTTGTACATAATTATCAGTCCTGAATTATATATTTGAAGTGGTTAAAAGGAGAAGTTTTATATATATTAATAGAAAATTTTTTTTAAAAAATCCATGGAATGGCAGAACACAGTTAACTCTAAGTTAATTCATAGATTATAGTTAATAGTACAATTATAAAAATGTGTTCTCAATTGTAACAAATGCACTACACCAATGCAAGGCATTAATAACAGGATGATATACGGGAACCCTGTACTTCAAGCATGACTTTTTTGTACCCACAACTTCTCTGTTTAATAAAATTAAACCTGATGCCAGTGACTTGCTCCAAAGCACAAAGTCAAACTGGAGCCCAGCCCACCAACTTTCAGACCGGTGTTCTGCCACTGAGCCAGGAAAGGGAGCGTCAACCTACAGGCCAGCCCAGACCTCTTTGCCTTCATTGCATCTGATCTTTGGAACACGTACCTCGTTGATAACATCAATATTAACATAATTGTTATTATTTTCCAAAACTCCCACCATCAACAAATAAAACATATTTAAAAGTATTTAATTATAGTGTCAATGGCTGAGAGATTCCAAACAGAGTCAAGAGGTTATCCTGGAGATTATTCTTATACATTAAATAGATATCACCTCGTTAGCTAAGGTTTAGTGGAGAGGCTGGAGGGAACTGTCTGAAAATGTAGAGCTGTGTTCCAGTAGCCATGTTTCTTGAAGATGATTGTATAATGATATAGCTTTCGCAATGTGACTGTGTGATTGTGAAAACCTTGTGTCTGATGCCTCTTTTATCTACCTTATTGACAGATGAGTAAAACATAAGGAATAAAAATAAATTATAGGCAGAACAAATGTTAAAATAAATTTAGTAGATTGAAATGCTAGTGATCAATGAAAAGGAGGGGTAAGGGGTATGGTATTTATGAATTTTTTCTGTTTTCTTTTTATTTCTTTTTCTGAATGGATGCAAATGTTCTAAGAAATGATCATGATGATGAACATACAACTATGTGATGATATTGCAAATTCCTGATTATAGATGTGGAATGGAATGATCATCCGTTAAGAATTGTTTGTGTTTGTTTGTTGCTATATTTTTTAAAAATTAAAAAATTAATAAAAATAATTAAATTATGTGTGTGTGTATTATTCCCTGTAGCCCTATCTTGCCTTCTGCATGTGTCTGTGTTTGAATTTCTGCCTCTCTGTTCCTCTGTATCAGTTTGTCTTCCCTTTATACTTTTCTATTTCTGTTTCTCTTTAGCTCTTCTTCCTCACTGCAAGTAATTTTTCCTTTTTTCTTCTTCCCACTTTTCTTCACTAAATAACTATTGCATAAACTTGAATTTGACATCTTGTGTATTTATTAGTTTGTCTCTAAAAGTAAAGGATTGATATTTCTAACTTTCTAAAATATTGATTTTTTCCTATATATTAGTAACTCTTGATCAAGAAAAATATTCCAAACATTTCTCAAAAATGCTGTCTGTAAATGAAATGGTGATACTCATATTGTGACCTTACCTCCATTTAAGAATCACTCCTAACTTTAGAGGACTATAAAAAGAAGTAATTCCTCTATCAGAAATATGAAAATTATATTTAGTGTTGGCAGCAAAATGTATCAACAATTGATTTTCCTTCACTTATTATTTTGCAGTACATATTATAAAGGGGAAAATGCTAAATTATTAAAGTGTAAATTTGCATCTAAATATCAAGGTCAATCAGTTTTTCAATATGCTATACGGATAATTGACAAACTTACATAAGTGTTAAATTAAAAATTTTTAGGATGATATTGGTCTTATATAAATGGTTGTTTTTCCTCCTGTAAGAAAAGATGTACTCATGAATAAATTGCTTCCATATTATATTTGCATGGCTTTGTTTGTAACCCAGCCTGTTTAATAAAAACTGGACAATGAAAGACAAAACCAGAAAGTGTTTTGTAGGAAGAATAGTGGCTGTTCTAAAAAGTCTTGTCTTATCTCTTCTAGGGTCCATCTGAGGCTTCAGCATACCTTTTATTGCTTCATAATTACTTTGATCTAGTAGGTTTTATGAAATTAAACATTTTTAAATAGCCATGTCACATTCCTTTCAGTTTAATTTCAGCTTATACTGGTAGCATTTTCTCTCTTCTTTTATCATGCAGAACTCACTATGGAACAAGCTCAGCTTCAACCCAGCAAAGTTAATTGCCAGCCTGTGTAGCTGCACCTGAACCTTACCAGAGAATGAGCACTATGTAAGAAAAATAGCCCTGGATTGGAGGTCTGTGTATCCTATTCAAGTTTCTATCCTAAATGACCTTGAACAAGCACACAAACTCTCTGATTCTGGCTTTCTCACCTGGAAAACAAGTATGTTGGCTTAACATATACAGGGTTCCTTCCAGCAAAACAGTCTATTATTCCAGAACTTATTTTCCAAATGTCAGATACAATCTACTAACCAAAGTTACATACTTCGTGAAGGTGAAAGCAGCTTTTATAACAAGTATAAGAACAACCCAAACCCATCAACATTTACAAAGAAACAAATGTGCTCAGACTATATGATGCTGTAAGAGATAAAGAAAAATCTCTGCCCTTAGGAGGTTAAATCAAATTAAGATGACAGTTCATTAGTGAATAAAATAGACGAAATAGCAAGCACAGAGCATAACAACAAGCAAAGAGGCATGAAAAGGTGCTGAGGAAAAAGCAGGGAAAAGTCAGGAACAGCTAATCAGGAAGGACTTCCTGGAGGTATATGAATTCACAGTGAGTTGCTGGGAAAAAAAAAGTTTATATACGAGGAAAGGGGAGGTAAAGCATTCTGGGCTGAGCAAGGATGTGTAAAGGTACGGAGCTAAAAATAAAAAATTAAAGGACAAGATCAAGAGTCTGAATCACTTAATTATACACAAAGATTTCCCCACCCCCCCACCCCTCAGCAGGAATGCAGCCTTTAGAACATATGGGGCTCAGTTTATTTATGCTAAGATTAGATCTGCAAGAAAGACTAGGGATCTGCAGTGTTCTTGAAGTTCTCTAATCCAGAGCCTCTGCAGAGTCACATGTTTATAACCTTATAATATGTTTATAATCTTGTGATATCAGACTTTGTTTACTGATTCAATATCTCCCAAACACATGCCCAGAACTTGCCATGAAAGTGATAATGAGACCACAAGTTGCTCTGACCTCTGTTACTGTTTACTTAATTTACATGTGACTTTTCACCTAAAGTCAATATAATTATACCCCTAACCAAACAACTGGGAAGGTGTCAGCAGAAGTCACCATCACCAGAACCCTCTCCATTTTGTGGAATTCCTACTGTTGTTATTGCTTGGCTCACTTTGCTTTCAAGGTAGCAAGACAATAAATCCTCAGATCTCGTGGTCATTGCCTCATCCAGTTTTCCAAATGTCTTCATTGGATTCATTGAACTAACCCATTCTATTTCCATTCACTAAAACTAAAACTTTTTCCTACTCCAATAAATACACTTCTTTTGTTGATCTCATCTAAAGAAGTAGTTAGTACATCATAAAAGAATGTGGAGAATCAACAGACATTTTTTCTATATAAATGCATTGCAAAAATTGCACTTGAGGAAACTTTCATTAGCAATTATGGATGGCTAGATTGGTGCTGATAAATGAACTGATGCTGGAGGCAACTGAGCAACTAGGTTGCTATTTCAGTGTTCTAGATAGAAAATAAGCAGGCTCTACATGCTGGAATGTGGTATAGAAATAAAAGTTAGGCATAAGGCCAAAGCATATACGGAAGTAAATATTAAAAGATGTGCCAAATTGGAGCCAGGAGTTTTAAAGAGATGAAAAGAGTTACAATACTGGAGGACTAAGAGGATGCTCAAGTCATACACAGGAAAGAAGGAATAGGATGGACAGGGATTCTAAATTTATCAATTTTTTCTAGACTTTATTGAAAGTTTACCAAGTGCCAGGCTTGCTTGATCCTGGGAATACCACAGTTGCTAAGATAGACTTTGCCCCTTTCCTCATGTAGCTTACAAACTGTCAACCTATGATTGTAAGCAATCTATTTTTGCGTAAAGTGCTGCATTAGGAAATTCCAGGCTATTATAGGGCAGGAGGACCCCATCTAGTCCAATATCTAAACTAAGACCTGAAGGGTAAAGATGAAAAGAACAGTGGGGAAGAGCAGTACTTTCAAATGAGATCCGTTTAAGTGTACCACCTTTGAGGTATTCATGGGAAATTCAATGATTGTGGAGCAACTCTGTGCCAGACGCTTTAGATATGATATTTCATTCAAATAGTTCAACAGTCCTATAAGGTATTTTTCCAGCTTAGAAATCTAGAAACTGCAAGTTGAAAACATTAAATTGACCATGGTTGCAAGACAATTAAGAACCAAAGTTGAAGTTTGTTCTAGTCTGCCTGCCTCAAAGACCCTGCTCTTAATATTTTACAGTAGGTACTCGTTTTTTATTCTGAAGGGCTTTCTTTTTGTATTCTCATTCTCTTTGGCACTAGCTCCGTACAGAATAATCCTAAACCTTCTTTTTGACAGCTCTTAAAATATTTAAAGACACGATCATGCTCACCAACCTAGCTTTCAATTTTGCACATCAGAAGGATATAAGTGTTTGCAAATATTCTAACCTTTAGAACTATTGCCTTGCCTTGTACACGACCTTGTGAACATATTTATTCTTGTTGATAAGACTACAATAACCGTATCAAGATGTGGGCCGATTTCTTTCATGAACCTTCCCTTAGCATACTGCCACATTCCCTTATTTGTGCCAGATTCCCATTCAACCCTCTTCACCTTTCATTTCTATCTCTTTGATTTCCCTTACTGTTATTTTTTAGAGTCCTAGTGCTTTCTAATATTAGTTTTATCAATAAGTATTTTTCACAACTTCACTGTACGTGTTCCTTTTAACCCATTATCTCAATCTTTCATCTCTATTACTTCACATATTTTTTCATTCCATCATGTACCTCACAAAGCTTCTCCATTTGCTGTTTCTTTTATCATTAGCTACTTCAAATTTTTGTCCCTTTTTAGGTTAAACTCCTACAGAGAAGGTTGAATTTTCTGTGCCAGAGCGAATACGTTTATGTCAGTCAATTTATAGTCAGTTTCTAATTATAATTCACAAGTAAAATGCAGAATAATGTTTGCAGTACAAAACATCAGGTGATTTTATATTGGAGAAAACACCTATTTTAAGGCTTGGAACTAAGAAATGGAAAACAGTGACCACTTTTTACATTTTGTAAAAAAAAAAAAAATTGATATCAAACATTTTGTTTTCCTGTGCCTACGAGATCTACGGATCATTGGTTTTAAAAAACAGCTCATACATGAATATCTTAGGGAAATTTCAGAAAATGTGTCAAATGCTTCCGTGACAGTAGGTATTTTATAATTTCTACATTCATTTTATAATCGCTGTAAGCTTCCAAAGCTAGGGACATATTTTCATCCACTGGACATTAAATACCATTAAGGTGAATAGTAAAGTATAATGAGCCTGAAGATGTGTGGGGGTGGGGGGTAGAAAGCTCTCAAACTAAGGGAAAGATGCCTTAATTGTTCTGTTGCCTTTAAATTAGCAAAATCTAGTAGATGGCCATACCAGCTTAAGTTTCTATACTTAATGTTCAATATTACCAATAACATTTTTCCTAGTGGAGTCACCATTAATCAATGCTGACTATACGCTATAACAGTTATGGGAAGCCAAACTTCTCTTATTAGCTTTCTCTCACACAAAACTCATACCCATTACACACTTCATGCCACATCTGAAGAGGGAGCTTCTGACATCAGGAAATTCTTAGGATACAGTGGCTATGCTGCCATGATTGTAGTTTTCAGTAGACGTAAAGACTAGAGCCAAGAGAAAACATGGGCACTTGAAGAATGAGCCAAGAGATACTTTTCAAATCTACTTCTGAATTGTTGCTCCACCTTGACACTTTTATTTTGGGTCATTTTCTCTAGTCTAATTTAGACTAATTTTATCCTATCTGGGTGTGATAATAAGACAGTAATACACCCCTTGCTTTGGATGGATCCCATCATTGGAAGGCCAAGATGAGTATAGAAGGGGCCATTTTTTCCTGATTTGGGAGTTCCTACCTTATCCCATGAAGAGATGTTTCTTCCCTTTACAAGTATCATAGAGCTTGTATTAGTTAGGGTTCTCTAGAGAAACAGAGTCAACAGGAAACACTCACAAATATTTTAAAATTTATGAAAGTGTCTCACGTAAATGTGGGAATGCAGAGTCCAAATTCTGCAGGGCAGTCTGTGAAGTTGACGACTCTGATGGAGGGTCTGGATGAACTCCACAGGAGAGGCTCACCACAGAAGCAGGAAGAGAGCCTGTCTCTTCTGAATCCTCCTCAAAAGGCTTCCAGTGATTAGATTAAGCATCACTCATTGCAGAAGACACTCCCCTTGGCTGATTACAAATGGAATCAGCTGTGGATGCAGCTGACATGATCATGATTTAATTCTATGAAATGTCCTCATCGCAACAGACAGGCCAGCACTTGCCCAACCAGACAAACAGGTACTACCACTTAGCCAAGCTGACACATGAACCTGACCATGACAGAGCTATATAACTTCTTTCCAGTCCAGTACTTACCCCCTTGAAAGAAGAGTATTTCTTATGAAATTGTGATTATAAGAATAGCCACTGCCTAGCTCCCTTCTTGCCCTTTGAGCCAAGCTATAGATAATTCCTGTTCTTCAGCAGTAAGTACACCTGAATCAAGGCCAGGGCCTATCTTCTAAAACACAAGTTTTAAAATTGTTTTACATATTAACAGCACAAGCATCACCTGTGAACTTATTAGAAATGCAAATTCGTAGGCTCATCCCATACCTACTGATCTGGGGGTAGGGCCCAACAATCTATGTTTTAACCATTTCTCCAGGGGATTCTTATGCAAACTAAAATTTGGGAATTAGTTCTAGAGCAATGCTTTTCAAACTTTAATATGCATATGAATTACCTGGGAATTGTGTTAAACTCTGTGAGATAGAGCTCTAAATTCTGCATGTCTAACAAGGTCTCAGGTGACAGTGATAATAGTTGATCCTTGGATCAAACACTTTAATAGCAAGGTTCAAAAGCAGCAGCATTTCTTAACTTTGGCTGAATATTGGAATGAACTATAAAGTATAAAATACCATCAATGCCTGGGTCCCACCTCCAGAGATTCTGATTTAATTGGTGGGTGTATAGTCTGGCCATCAGGGCCAAATGTTGTTGTAAATACAGATGATATTGGACAGCTAAGAGGCTTCCTGGAATCAGAATAGAACTTCAAAGACTGGCCTCAAAAACTATACTTACATGATATTGCCTGTATTTTAAAACATCAACCTCTGTGAGAGACCAAAGGAAAAAATGTTTATTTGATCTAAAATGTAAAGTATCAGCACGCTATCAATTGTAACCTGTCTGGTCAGTTTATTTAAACAATTTAATTACACGAAATCTAGAGTAGAGAATGAGATCTTATTATACTGTGTAGGTTAATGTAATACCCAGATACATTCCAGAGTATTTAGGGTAGAAATTTTTTAAATGTTTGCAAAGTCACCTTGAGGGGCTGGGGAAAAAGGTGGATCTATTAAACTTCCCCACCTGCAGAATTCCTGGTAGTCTCTCAGGCATTAGGGATAACCAATTTAATAAGTCAAGCCCTCAATCTTGAGGCTTGCCCTCATGAAACTTATTTCTGCAATGGCAAAGCTAGGCTTTCATATAATTATGCCTAAAAGTCATGCCCAGAAAGCCTCTTTTGTTGCTCAAATGCAGCCTTTCTCTTTAAGCCAACTCTGCAAATAAACTCACTAACCCTCCCCACTAGGTGGGACACAACACCCAGGGGAGCAAGTCTCCATGGCAATGTGGGACATAATTCTGAGGGATGAACCTGGCCTTGGCATTGTGGTATTGAGAATGACCAAAAGGGAGGACAAAATGGAACAAAATAAAGTTTCAGTGACTAAGGGATTTCAAATACAGTCAAGGAGTCATATGGAGGTTATTCTTATGCAAGCTTTAGCCAGATATTTCACCACAGCACACCATGCCCAACAAACAATATTCCTGAAAACCTTAGGGAGGGCCCTGGGCTCTATCTCACTCTCTATGAAAGTTTTTCGTAGTAAGTTTATTTTCTCAGAAACTTAAGGCCTCCAGATTGATCCTAGGCCGGAAAAGTCCTGAAACCCAGAGGTACTTGTCTCTCCATGAACAATCATCAGGTTCATTCCTCTACCCCAGAAAGCCAACACTGCTTTCCAGCCTGAAAAAGTTAAAATGATCATTGCCCAGATATCTCTGAAGATTTAGAGAAAGGTCAAATGAGATGTAACTGAGAAATTAGAATTTAACAAATGATTGTGACAATTGACTCATTATATAGATATTTCTCTTCAGAGTCTAGTGCTTTAGAATAGCTGGAGGATGATTGTATAACTGTACAGCAAAAAATAAGTCAGTTGCTTGTGTTTATATGGATCTACTTGTTTTGTTTTGTTCCATATATATATATATATGTAAGCCAAACTTAGCTTACTTAACTATGCTGTAAGTCTTAACATTGGGTGGGTAGATTGTAATACTAATAGTCAGCAAGAGGGAGGGTTAAGGAGTGTAGGATGTATGGAGTTTTTCTTTTTTCTTTTTATTTCTTTTTCTGGAGTAATGCAAATGTTCTAAAAAGGATCATGGTAATGAATACACAATTATGATATTGTGATGATATTGCAAACCATTGATAGTATGCTTTGGATGGAGTATATGATGTGTGAATATATCTTAATAAAAATACATTTTAAAGTACTTTGTTATTCTTACAAAAGAGCCTGAATTTAATTGGTTCAGACAGTGGAGCAATTTATGTCCCAGATCATAGTCTATAAACAATAGAACAATCAACTGGCAATTATTGATGCCTCCCAGGTGGGATGATACTGCAAAGGCTGGCAGCTTAACAGAAATTTCAGAGAAAGAAACAAAGAGAGATTTACAAAAACCACAGTCATACCAGGGTGATTGTGCATGCTCCAAACTGAGCTCTCTGAGAAGTAATATCAGAGACTTCACAAAGTAGATCAATACACAAAACTAAACTAGTCCAGCCAAGTCATTAAACAAACCAACAAGTAAACAAGAGCAACAAGCCTGAGAGTGGAGGGGTATCAGTATCCACAGTTGCTACAAAATATTTTATAAATGTCCAGTTTTCAACAAAAAATTGTGATATATGAAGAAACAAGAAAGTGTGACCCATGCACACATACAGAAATTGCCTGTAAGAGAGCCCAATGTCCAACATAACAACAGAGATGCCATCATAGGTATGCTCAGAGAACTAAACAAAACTATACTCAAAGAAGTAAAGTATGATAACAATATTGTATAAAATAGAGACTATCATTAAGATGATGAAAATTATACAAAAGAGCAAAATGGAAAGTCCGGAGTTGAGAAGTACAATAACTGAAATGAAAATTTCACTAGAAGGATTCTTAAGTAAATTGAAACTTCTGGAAGAAAGAATCAGAAATTTTTAAGATGGATTGATAGGGATTTTGCAATCTGAAGAACAGAGGAAAATAAAAATGAAGAAATGTAAACAGAGCCCTGGAGAAATGTGAGACACCACTAAGAACACCAATGCACATAGTTGGATGTCCAGAAGAATAGGAGAGAAAAAAAGTCAGAAAAGTATATATATTTGAAGAAATAAAGGCTGGAACCATCTGAAATTAATGAAGAACATTAATATACATATCCAGGAAGTTAAACTCCAAAGAAGCTAACCACAAAGAAATCCACCCACAGACACATCATACTAAAAAATGTCAAAAAAAAAAAAAACAAAGATAAAGAGAAAATCTTGAACACAGTCAGAGAAAATCAACTCATCATATACGATGGAACCCAAATAAGATTAGAGTCTACTTCTCACGAGAAACCATAGAAGACAGAAGGAAGTGGGATGGCATATTTAAAGTATAAGAAAAGAACTGCCAAAGAGAATCATATATCCAGCAAAATTAATTATCAAAAATGAAACTGAAATAAAGACATTTCCAGATAAACAAAAACTGAGAGAATGTATTGCTAGAAGAATTGCCTTATGAAAAAAACTAAAGGAATTTCTTTAAGCAGAAAGCAAATAATTACAGACAGTTATCTAGAATTCACACACAAAAAAAGTATTGTTTGGGATAATTATATAATTATAAAAGACAGTATAAGTGCATATTTCCTTTGCCGTATTTCTCTTGCTCATTTAATAAGCAATTGTATAATACGGTATGTATATAATTACATCGTTTAGCATATGTCATATAGAAATTTAATGTATTTGACAATGTCCCAACATGAATGGATCTTGAAAACATTATGTCCAGTGAAATAAGCCAGTCACAGAAAAGCACATCTTGTATAATTCCATCTATATGAAATGTCCTGCATAAGCAAATCTATAGAGACAAAAAAGTAGATTAGTAGTTTCCTAGAGCTGAGAGAGGTGGGGTAAAAGAGGGGCTGACAGCTAAAGGATACAGTGTTATCTTTTGGGTTGACTAAAATGTTCTGAAATTGGTTTAGTGATGGTTACATAACCATGTGAATGTTCTAAAAAAAGTCATTGAATTGTACAATTCAAATCAGTGAATGTTTTTATGTTATGTGAATAATACCTTAAAATTGTCACAAAAAAATTTAGTGAGCAATATCACCAATATACACTGCTCTCAGGGAGTATTCAACACTCATAATTTTCACTCAGGGCAGAGCAAGATGCCATGAAAAGATATAGGACATGCAATTAAACTTGACTTGTAGTAGGATTATCAGAAAGAACTTTCAAGAGAAAATGCCATCAGCTAAGATCACAAGAATAAACAGGAGTTAGTTAGCAAAGAAGACAACAATTCAAGGAGAATATTTCAGACAAGGAAATTTACATTGTAAAGAGCTTGAGCAAGAAAGAGCATGGACATTTGCGAAATTAAAATATATTTTGTGGCCTATTAAAAAGTATGATATCTGGGAAGGAATAGGAGTACTAGATATGGCTAGAGAAATTATGACAAAAAAACTATGGTGTGAATCTGAACCTGTACTATGTCTGTGCTGAATTGAAACTATTATGTACCCAGAAAAAGGCCATGTTCATTTAATCCATTCTAATGGGTACAGCCTGTGGTGGATGGGACATTTTGGTTCGGTTGTTTCAATTGGGATGTGACCCACCCAATTCAAGGTGGGTGTGAATCCTTTACTGGAGAACTCTGTAGGAGGATAAAGAACACAAAAAGGCCCAGAGAGCTCAGAGAGAGAAACACCCAGAGAGCTAAAAAAGACCATCCCAGAGAAGCAAGCAAGGACACACAGAACCTGAAAACATCAAAACCCAGAAGAGAAGGACCAGCAGATGCCAGTCATGTGCCTTCCCACATGACAGAGAAACTCCGATGCCAGTGACCTTTCTTCAGAGGCAATATCCTGTTGTTGATGCCTGACTTTGGACATTTTCTTGTTCCTACTATTGTAACTTGTAACCTAATAAATCCCCATTGTTAAAAGCCAGTCCATTTCTGAAATATTGCATTTCGGCAGTTTTAGCAAGCTGAAACAATGTCCTAAGAAGAAATGGGGAGCTAATGAAGAATTTTATACAGAAGTGGAAGAGGTATTGGTACAATATTTTCTCATACACTCAACTTATTTGGATTTATTAGGCTTATCTAGTAATTTTTAAGATCCTAAGTATACTATCCTCAGCAAAAAACAATCTAGGTAATAGGACACACAGAAGTCAGAAGACATAAAAGATTAACAAATTTGGCTACACAATTTTTTTTTAAATTCTACTCATCAAATATCACCAAAAGCAAAATCAGTAGACAAGCGTCAAACACTACTAAACAAGTTAAAAAGTATTTGCAACTCATCTCAAGCTAAAGGTTAACTGCCCCAATCCATAAGCAATTTCCACAAATCAAGGGATAAAAACAACACATTAGGAAAATAGACAAACCATATGAACATACAGTTTAAAGAAAAGGAATACAAATGACTCTTAAAGATATAAAAATTGTTCAATCTCACTCATTAGAGATAAAAAAATTAACATTTTTATCAAGATATTATATATTTACCTATTTGATTTCTAAAGCTCAGAAAGTTTGAAAAAACTCTGTGTTGACAAAGATATGGGCAAAAGGCACTCTTATACATTGCTAGTAAGAGTACCAATTAGTGTAACCTCTATGGAAGGCACTGTAGCAAGAGTTGTTGAGTAAAACAGGTTTTGACTTGGCTTTCAGCTTCCCAGAATTTATCCTATGGTAACTTATACATGTGCCAAAGACCTATGAGGATTTTCATTACAGTATTGCTTTTAATAATGTTAGATTGTAAAACCTAAATGTCCAACATTAGAGAACTGCTTTAAAAAGTATGTTGCATCCATACAGTGGAATACTATGCAGCCATAAAGAGTGAGGAATGTTGTTTTCTGCTGGCACAGAATGATTGACAAGATGCACTTGTATGTGAAAAAGGAAAAGATGACAAAACAGTATGGATAGGATGCTCATATAGGTAGTTTAGTGTTTGCTTGTATATTAAAGGATTCTGGAAGTATTCATAAGAAACAGAGAGCATAGGCTATCCATAGGGAATGACAGTTGCTGGGGAAAAGGTATGGGAGGGAGCATTTTTACTGTATGCCCTTTTTTAGCTTTCAAGTTATGTATCTCAAAACTACATAAAGTTAAAATTTCAAAAAGTTAATGTAACCATTGAAAGCTATTCCTAAATTACTTCAATTGAGATAATAAGAGGGAAAAAAAACCCAGAATTGTCCTAATGCTCTGATGTCAGATAACAAAGGGCAGCATTCAAATGTTGAAACTACTAAAAATAGTTCAATTATATCATCTATAAACTGTGTGTGTGCAGCAGCTATTTGATACACCTGAAGTCTTACAACTGCTTCTAGGATTTAGGATTGTTGGTTATAAAACTGCAACCTGGTAAACATACAGAAAGATGGAGATTATAGTGGAATATTTTGTTTTCTATCTCCTTAGCAACTTTTCAACACAATTCTGACATTTGGGGAATTTTCCACCCTTTGAATTTCAACTCTCAAAGGTTGAAGCCAGAAAAGTCACTTGCCCTGCTGTGATTACTAGTGAGTCACAGGCATCTGATCAGCAACCACATGCTAGAATGAGATTTTGATGCAGGATTGAGCACCATGAGGAATCTGGCTCTGACTGTGCATCCAGTTTTGCTGGACAGCAGAGGCATCTGTTTCTGGGGAATAGCAGTGACTGCAAGGTGGACATCCCACCAGAGGAACAAGGTCTGATCAGAAAGCAGAGTGAAGCATCCAATGCCTGGGGCCACAGGGTCATTTATTCCACAGGCTGTAACCCAGAATGGTTTGGGGTCTTTTTCTTGAAAGCTTTGATGATTTGAAATTATGCTTTAGCTTAATGGGCTAAATACTTAATATATATTCTGATTAATTAGCCAGAGTCAGTTTTGTTGCTTACCTTACCTGGATGATATAGGGAACTTACAATTTAATAGAAAACAAATTCTATGTATGTTAGGTATTGCAATAAGCAGACCCGAAAACAATTAAGCTGCTACATTTTTTATATAATACATATTCTGAGGTTAGTCCAAAGAGTTCTAAGGGAGGTTCTCTTCCCTAAATCCTATGCCAAAGAAAAATAGAAATTTAGCATAACAAAATGCAGTGGGAAATTATTGTCCTAATATAGTAAATGTCATTATTGATAGCTATACCCTTGTACTGAATCAAAGAAAGAAGCATAATGATAATAGCAATAATAAACACTCTAGGCTTTACATGTACTATCTATTTAAACCACACAACATCCAAGGGGGTACTATTACTACACTCATTTTACATTCAAATAAAAGAGATGTTAAAATTACCTTGCTTAATGTCATAACTAGCTTTGAACCTAGACAACCTAGTCCCTCTTCACTGCATTGCAGTATTATCTAGGAGATGAAAGATAAAACCTAAAACCCAGAGTCAAATTATCTCTTGATAACTGTTCATAAATGAAAATTGCATTGTTTCTGACCTAAAGTATCTTTTAAGCAAGAACAGTGACATCGGCAGCTGCTATACAACACTAAACCAATGCCTTGAAAGCATCTTATGCTTTTTAACACCATCATTATCATTACAACATGCCCCAAAGTTCTAGGAGGCAAGTCACAATTAACCACGCTCTACCAAAAGTCTCTATATTTCCACAAAGGCATTAATCCTCCACTTTCTCACCCATAATGTCTAGATGTTTCTTTCCTGCAATTTGAACCACTTCTGTAATTTAACCAGTGATGGGCTGAATACTTTCTAAGATGATGTGGGAAACAGAAGAATAAATAATGCAAAATTCTATGTCTTCCTAAAACCCTAATAGGAGGATTAAAGCATGAACAAAAATTACTGAAATTCAAGTCAAAAATAAGTGTCATGAGAAAGATAAAAGTAGGAATATTATTTTTTACTAGAAACAAAAAGCAGAGTAAATTTCCTAGGGAAGTACAAATCAGACATGTAAAAACTGAAGAGGAAGAGCATTCTGGGTAGATGGAGCAGTGACATAGAAAGGTATTGTTTCAACTATCTATTAACATAAAGAACAGAGTGGGAGGTTAGACTGGAAATACACTTTGGTGAAAACTTTCAATGCCTGGCTCAGGAGTCAGAATTTAATTCTAGAGCCACTGATCATGCATATTAGGTGCTGATAGACCAAGTTCTGACTGTATTTTGGCCATAGAAAGTGCTCCATCAGCAATGCCAACTGCATCATTATTTATTATGACATAGCCTTTTCATTAGTGGAATTAGTGAGGTGGGAAAAGGAAAAGATTCATCAGTAAATGGATGCTATAAAGAAGGCAGCTTCATTTTGGGTGGCATAGAAAAAACGACTTTAGATTTCAGTCCTCACATCTTATATTTATTCTGCATGACATTTAGAGCTTTGAGGAATATGACATGCACAATGCCTCCCAAAATACTTACATTATACGCAATAAAGGAAAACGAGTCCTTGTGCTCAAAATAAAAAACTGAATGTCCTAAATGCATGCTTTCATAAATATAAATTTATTTTTTTCCCATTTCTGTGCCCAGCATGAAGCTAGTAGAACAGAGTTGTTTTATACATCATTAAATAATAATATTTATCCTGCAGAGTTAAACCATATTAATTGCATATCTCATTTTTTCTTTTCAAAGAACAAGTGAAACAATGCAAAAACGTATAATCAATTTAAAGTTGAATGCTATAACCAAAATTATGCTTTCCTACTCAAGTCCTACTAACCATCCTTTTTTACTTATTGAATAACAAAGTTTTAGATATGTATACGTTTAATTCAATTTCTCATACTTAGTTAGCTTTGGAGTTCCCTTTGTTCCCTATGATTTGGATGTAAGTCTTTTTTGTTTTTAATTACCATTTAAATAGGATGAAAATGAATTTCGAAACATCATTTTTCCTTTCACTCTGTATCTCCTACCTGATGTCTGTCCTTAAGAGGATGGTTTTCCAGAGAAGATGTCCCCAGAAAAATGCTGATCGTTTGTCATTTAGGAAAAGAAGTGACATACATATATGTGCTTTTGACTTTTAAAATATTTCTTTTGGGTAAATACTAAGCTTAGGGATCTCTCAGACGATACACAACTTATATAAAGGTTTTTCTTTATCAAATGAATCATTCTGTGCAACTGAAGTTTTGCCAATATCAAGAAAGGATTAAAAAGCAAAACAAATTAACAAACAGTTCATTATCTTTTCATCAAATAAGTTATTCAGTGCAACTGAAGGACTGCCTATGTCGAGAAAGCATTAAAAATACAAGGAAAAAGTCGTTCATTATCTTTCTATATATTTTTTCTTTGAATTAATTGGCTCTGGCATAATAATTGGATTCAAGTTGAAGTCCAAATCCAAACATGAAGAAGCTGATGATGCCTTTGTAATCAGCAGGACAAAGCTCCATACCTCTGTAACACAAACATGTTTTAAGTATTGTTGGAGCTGTGCTAGTAAGAGCCCAAAAATTCTGAGTCCAGAGGCTGAGAATTTAACACAGTGCTGTAACAAAATGTTGTTTGTGTTCCTTGCATCCAGAGACATTTTGGCTTGGGAGTCAGCAAAATAACTCTTTGTTCTAATTTAGCCACTACGTGTATAGACCATTTTCATTAATCTGGCATTCATCTGTGAAATGATGTTGACCCTGAAAGATGACTTGCTCTGTCTATGATGCTATAATAATAAGAAGGAGCATTTATATGCTATGTTCTCCAAACACATTGTCTCAAATAATACTCGCGTAACCTTTGAGTAGGTATAGGATACATATGAAAGGCAAAAGTCTTATAGAAAATGCAGTCATTTCAAAAGATGGCTCTAAGAAAGCTAACAAGATGTTTCCCAAGCATCCTAGAATGACCTTACTAAAATTACCATGACCCAGAGTCTAGCCCCCAGCTTTACAGGCTCCAAAACTCTCATTTACTGACAGCAATTATCACTAGCATCATTTATTTTACAAATAAAAAATCTCTGCCTGAAAAAGTTACTATTTAGTCTATGATCTAAATGGAAATGGGTAAAAAAGAAAGAGATTGTTATTGATAATAATGAGCAGAGCAATACAAATTTGGCAGGACAAATTAAATTTGGTTGTAAAATGAAAATACTTTTCAAGCCTGATAAAGAGCCTTCCATTGTTTGTGTATGCGATGCCACTCTCATTAGTAAAAGTTATCTGGCCGCTCCAGTCTGTAGTTTCATATCAACAAAAAGGAAAGTGAATATACATACTAAATTAAACATTTTACCTCTTCAGGACTGTATCTGACAACTGTTTATCCATGCATTCAATCAAGTCAACAGTCCTTTATTAAGCCTCTGCTATATAGTAGGCAGCTTCATTTTGGGTGGCATAGAAAAAGTCAATACCTTCAAAAGCAGATTTATATTTTTTTATTGAATCATAAAAATGTAGATTATAAAGAAGACATACAATAACATTGGTGACTTTGGCTGATGCAAATTGCTGTCTGTTCAAAACTGGTGTGTTTCCTGTATTTTACACATTGTTGATGATACAATATCAGCAGTTACCTGTACTGTAGAACCAGGTTGGGGAGCTCCCCTCTCCGGAGGCCTCCTGGAGCAGCACCCATATCTCTGTTCCAGAAAAAGTTTCCACTTGTTAAAAAAAACCTACATTTCTAGCTAGTGCTGGAAGATTTTTTAGTCTGAGTATTATATTCAAATTCTGAATGAAAGTTAAATAATAAAATAGTCAATAGCAACCATTATCATTAAATAATGTGATGGAGTGAATAAATTTACATAATCCCTAAATATTCCTGAATAGTTGCATATTTTCCTTTAACTTTCTATATTTATATTTTATCAATTGTTCAAAGCCCAACTTATATGCTGCTTCTTCCACCAAAGATTTCCTTGTTCACTTGGAGCTAAAATTATCTTTTCTCAACATTCCCAATGTCAGTTGTTCATTTAACAAATATTTATTGAATACTAGTATTTGTCAGACACTCTTCTCAACATTTAAAGTTCTAGACAAAACAAACAAAATAGGATTGTGAGTCCCCAAGGAGTTTACATCCTATAGTTATCTTTACTGCCAGGTTAAATTGCATTCTATTTTGGAATTAGAAAAATTTGCATATTAACTTCCCCATAAATCCATAAATCCTGGTCAGGGAGAAGTTATATATAAATCAGCCCTGAACACCTCCATACACATGGAAAGAATTTGGTAATCATTTGTTTAATTAGTGGTATCCAGTCTAATCCAATCTTTCAATTAGCCAATATAGTATTTAAATACAAGGTTCTGTTCTTCATAGATGTTACGCAGGATAATATTTTTTAATGTCAAAATGTGTTTTCCAAAAGAATCCTGTCTCCCTCCCCTGATACTACCATGCTGCCAATTTTTACAGGGCCATGGAAATAAGATGTAACTTTGGGGAATTAAAAATCTAGAGAAAATTCCACAATATGCTGACTACCTTGTCAACTATTAATGAGTCTATATATAACTTGGGCAAGATTAGTTTAAAATAAACATTAAAGGGAGAATTAAATCACAAAAGCATAATTTGATTTGAGAAAACTGAAGAAATTGAGAATTAAAACCACACTAAAAAGTATTATGAACCACATATAGCATATCAAAATAATTGCTATAAATACAGTGAAAATATAAAATTCAAATATCAAAAAATTATTTTTCAAGGAAAAGCTCACTTTTTAAAGAAATAATAACTGAAAAACAATATTTTGGTTTTAACCTCAATCATATTGCTAAAGACCAGGAAGAAGAGGGTGGGTTAAAATATTTATTTTTGTCTAAGATAGACACAGTTTTGTTTTGCATGGACAGGCACTGGGAATCGAACCCGCATCTCCGGCATGGCGGAAGAGAATTCTACCACTGAGCCACCACTGTACCACTCAAAGATACAGTTTTATTACAAATGTTATCAATTTATTTTTCAAGTTAAAGTATATTCTGCACAAACTTAAAGATAATCTCTGGGAGAATTTAAAAAATGATAATATAAAAATATAAAATGAGAGTTTGTGAAATAAAAGGAAACAAAAGAAAATGCTGGAAGGAATAAAAGATAGAAAATTTGCAAAAATATTATAGAAATAAAACCTAGCATATTCTATATACTGAATTTTTATCTAAGGAGTCAGTGTAGAAGTATATACCTAATCTGACTATGTATTTTTTTTATAAATAAGCCTGAGATTTTGGGTTGATGATCCCAAGTTCTGCTGGAGACTGGAAGTTAGTCATACAATATTCCTAGCTATGTGACTAAGAGATCCCCATACTAAACAGCTTCTCTGTGTTAACTCATTGGCACAAAGTTAACATTTGCACCCCAAACCTCAAACACAGATCTTTGTCTAAGAGATCAATTTCAGGAACTCCCAGATATGATCTGAATGTTGGATATGGCTCCTTTCTTGAATCCTTTGCAAAATTCTTCATACAGATTGGGGCCGGGTAATATTTTATTATGTGAGAGTCTAATTATCAATTGCTGAAAGTATAAAAGACAGTGCAAGGCAAGTCCATGCTTTACTATCAGCCAATAAGCAAATAAACAACATTGCCTCAGGATAGCAATATTAATTTCTAAAAAAGTAAATTTTGAGGCAAAGGACATTATAAATTTTTTAAGTAACATGAAAAGAAAATTATAAATCAAAAATTCATATTTGTATGGATATAAATATCACTTGTAATATTTACATGAAAAGAAAATTATAAACCAAAAACTCATATTTATATGGATACAAATATCATTTGTAATATTTACCAATATAAGGTTAACTCAGAAATATAGTCAAAAGTGTAATCAAATATCTTGAAACAAATATTAGCAAATTGATTTCAATAATATATGGAAAGGATTACACATCATGACTAAGTGAGATTTATGCAAGGAATGAAAGATTGGTTTTAATATGAAAATGAATTAATGTAGAGTGGTGTCATAAATGTGGTCATGTAAGACATCTCCTGGAAAAGTATCCCCTCAGAATTAACTAATAAAAGGACAAATCCCACTTGCTTAGAACTCTGAAGTACTATAGAGACTGGAACAAGGCTCCACAAATACTAAATCTAAGAAAAAGAAAACACCAAAATCAGGTAGAAGATTTATGTCCCAGGCCCCTCAGTATAGACTCCTCCCTGCTCCCTTGGTCCTACACAACTTAAGAGTTACAAAGAGATAGCACAGGCTTGGTCCTTCCTGCCATGGATGCAGGCTCATAGCAATGAGTGAAAGTCCTGCACATATTCAGGAATAAAGACCCAAGTCTGCAGAGACCCAGGGAGGAATGCAGCAGTGGAGCAGTGATGCCTACAAAAGTGCTTCCAGGAGAAAAAAAGAGGCCATGGCAGAACCGTTGGCAGGAGATGTACACACTCAACCAGGTCTCCATTTTCTGGAGGATCCCAACTGGCTTCCTGGGAAGAGATACCTAAGTGGGGAAAAAATTAAAAGGCAGAAAAGCCTCAATAAATGAAAAAAAAGGGAAGTGGGGCAGACTGAACTGTTGTATGAAAGGATGAGTCCCCAGAATGAAGAGTGTAATGGAAAGGGTGTACTGAGTGAGGGAGAGAATTTAAACAAATCATAGGAACTGGGGAGAAAATTCTGTACAAAAACAAAGGACAGATTGAAATTCCTAGAGAAAGAACAAAGGAAAGACAACCTTGTCTGGTAGGTGAAGGAACTGCAAGCAAAAAGCAATCTTAATCTTAAAAATTGTATCACATATCCGGGAAAGAATCAGGTACAGAAGAGCTAAGAAAAGCTGAACAAATAAACACAGGCTACTCCAAAGGTGCAGAGTAAGTTGGACCAAGCAGCAAAGAAAAGCCTTAACACAGAACTTGAATAATATGATAAATGAACTAGACCTAACAGATACATACAGAACGTTACACATCCAAACAGCAGGATATACATTCTGCTCAAGTGCATATGGGGGAGTCTCCAGAATAGACCATATGTTTGGTCAAAAAACAAGTATCAATAAATATAAAAAGTTGAAATTATACAAAGCACCTTCTCTGAGCACAATGGAATGAAGCTGGAAAACAACAGGAGGAAAACTGGAAAATCAATAAATATATTTTCAAAAGAGTTGCTTCTGTGTCCTAGTGTTGCTATAGTGCATTACATGTGCGGTCTAATCACCAAGATGTCCAGGAAGACCCAGACCCAAGACCAGCCCATTGAGGAGGAGGAGGTGGAGACATTCACCTTCCAGGTGGAGATCACCCAGATGATGTCCTTGAACATCAACACTTTCTACTCAAACAAGAGAACTTTCTGAGGGAGCTCATATCAAACTTGTTGGATGCTCTGGACAAAATCTGATATGAGAGTTTGACCAATCCCAGCAAGCTGGACTCCAGGAAAGAGCTGCACATCAACCTCATCCCCAACAAGCAATACCAGACACTCACCATCATGGACACAGGCATCAGGATGATCAAGGCTGACCTGATCAACAACCTGGACACCATCACCAAGTCGAGCACCAAGGCATTCATGGAGGTACTGCAGGTGGGTGCTGACATCTCCATGATCAGCCAGTTCAGTGTGGGCTTCTACTATGCTTACTTGGTGACTGAGAACGTAGCAGTGATCACCAAGCACAATGACAATGATCAGTATGTCTGGGAGTCATCAGTGGGAGACTCCTTCAAGGTTAGGACTGATGCAGGTGAGCCCATATTCATTTGAAAGAAGATCAAATTGAGTACTTGGAGGAAAGAAGAATAAAGGAGAGTGTGAAGAAACATTCCCAGTTTATTGGCTATTTAATTACTCTTTCTGTGGAGAAAGAAATGATAAAGAAGCAAGTAATGATGAGACTGAAGAAAAGGAAAGTAAAGAGGAAGAAAAAGAAGAAAAGGAGTCTGATGGCAAGCCAGAAATAGAAAGTGCTGGTTCTGATGAAGAAGAAAAAGAAAAGAAGGATGGTGACAAAAAAAAAAAACAAAGAAAGAAAAAGAAGATCAAAGAAAAGTACATCAATCAAGAAGAATTTAACAAAACAAAACCCATCTGGACCAGGAATTCTGATGATACTATTAATGAGTAATATGGAAAATTCTATAAGAGCTTGGTCAATGACTGGGAAGATCACAGCAATGAAGCATTTATCAGTTGAAAGACAGATGAAATTCAGAGCCCTTCTCTTTGTCCCAAGACATGCTCTACTTGACCTGTTCAAAAACAGATAGAAAAAAACAACAACATTATGTTATATGCATGCAAGGCTTTCATCTGATAACTGTGAGGAGCTGATCCCTGAATATCTGAATTTTATTAGAGACATGGTGGACTTGGAGGATCGCCCTCTAACTATTTCCCATGAAATGTTGCCACAAAGTAAAATTTTGAAAGTTATCAGAAAGAATTTGTTCAAAGTGCTTAGAGCTCTTCAGTGAACTGGCAGAAGATAAAGACAACTACAAGAAATTTTATGAGCAGTTCTCTAAAAATATTAAGCTTGGAATAAATGAAGACTCACAAAATCTGAAGAAGATTTCAGAGCTGTTAATTTATTTCACATCTGCTTCAGGTGATGAGATGGTTTCTCTCAAGAACTACTGCACCAGAATGAAGGAAAACCAGAAATATATCTATTACATCATTGGTGAAACCAAGGACCAGGTTGCCTACTCTGCCTTTGTGGAATGTCTCCAGAAGCATGGCCTAGAAATGATCTATAAGATCAAGCCTATTGATGAGTACTGTGCCCAACACTTGAAGGAGTTTGAAGGGAAGACTTCAGTGTCTGTTACCAATGAAAGTTTGGAACTTCCATAAAATGAAGAAGAAAAAAAGAAACATGAAAAAAAAAGTTTGAAAACCTCTGTAAAATCATGAAAGACATTTTGGAGAAAAAAGTTGAAAAGGTGATAGTGTCAAACTGATTGGTCACATCCCCATGCTGCATTGTCCCAAGCAATGCTGGACAGCAAATATGAAAAGAATCATGAAGGCTCAAGCCCTAAGAGACAACTCAACAATGCACTGGCAGCAAAGAAACACCTGGAGATCAACCCTGACCATTCCATTATTGAAAACTTAAGGCAGAAGGTAGAGGCTGAAAAGAATGATAAGTTCATGAAGAATTTGGTCATCTCACTTTATGAAAGTGCATTCCTGCCTTCTGGCTTCAGTCTGAAAGACCCCCAAACACATGACAAAAAGATCTACAGGATGATCAAATTCAGCCAGGGTATTAACAAAAACTACCCTACTGCTAATGATAGCAGTACTGCTTTAATGGAAGAAAAAAGCATGGAGGAAGTGAACTGAGCTCTGACTGAAGAATATGCATTGTCCAATAGTTCTCTTCATTCTCACCCATAATATATTTTCAAGGATTTTTTTATTTATTTTCATTAACATAAAAAAACTGTATGGCAGGACAACTACTTAACGGGAATATAAGATTTCTTTCTACTTCAAAGCGTGATACTGTGATACTTTAGGCACTAAAGCAGAGCTAGTAGTTCTTTTCTTATTTCATGTTGCCTTAATTTAACTCATTGAGGTAAACGTTTGTTGTAAGATGTATGTAAACTAACATTAACTTTGTGGTCTCAAGTATTTATCTAACCAAGTCTATCACTGAAGTGTGTGTTCTGAAGCATATACCTTCATGTTTAAAAGAAGTCTTTAATGAGTTGTTTCATCATTGAGGATCTACTTTTTAAAACTTCCATCTCCTGTAGTTAACAACTCTGCGTGTACTAGGCCTCTAGAAATTAGTATGTTAAACCAACTCAATGGGAGCAAATATCCTAGGGCTTTTTTCCAAAGAAAAGTATTGTTTAGAATAGCACAATTCTAAGATTGCCTATGCTGTTGTAAAGAAAAGGAAAGATTCAGCCAGGCTTGTGAATGGAAATGTGGTGCCCAAATCCTATTCTGCTTTAAAAGGTGGTAACACATATAAGTGAATAAAAAAAAAGTTGTTAAAAAACATAATAATATAAATAAATATATATTTGTTATAAACAGAAATCAAAGAAAATCTAAATAAATGGAAGGACATTCCATGCTCACGGATTGGAAGACTAAATATTACTAAGATATCAATTCCACAAAAAAAAGATTTACAGATTCAATGCAATACCAATAAAAATTCCAACAGCCTATTTTGTAAAAGTAGAAAAAACAATCACCAAATATATACGGAAGGGTAAGGAGGCTCAAAAAGCCACAACCATCTCGAAAAAGAACAAAGATGGAGGATTCACACCTCCTAACTTTAAAGCTTATTACAAAGCCACAGCAGTCAAAACAGCATGGGACTGGCACAAGGACAGATTTATTGACCAACGAAATCAAATTGACAGTTCAGAAACAGAATCTAACATCTATGGTCACTTGATTTTTGACAGGGCTGCTAAGTCCACTCAACTGGGACAGAATAGTCTCATCTCAACAAATAGTGCTGGGAGAACTGGATAAACTTACGCAAAGAATAAAGGAGGAGAAGAGACCTTCCAGGGAATGTGGTAAAGCAGGGAGCTCTAAGACTCAGTCCTCCCACTAAAACAAGTATTAAACAGGCAAGAATGGTCTGAAACTTCAGAGGCTAGAACACTGTATAGAACCCTGAGTAGAGTAGGAGGAAGAGGCAGATAAATGATGTAAATTGCTCTCTCCATATGGTAGCAATTGGTGCCCATACCCCATTCTCATGGCAGACAGCCATGGGATCAAGTCTCCCTGACTAGCTGCTGGTGACAGAAAGGGACATAAAAATCTGCCTCCCCAAGAGCAGCTATGGATATGGCTGATCACTGATTATGGCTTTTGATTAGTGAATTTGGATTACTGGCTCCAGGCTCTGAGAGCAGCTATTGTTCAACTCCCTGGAAAAAATGACAGCAGCCATTGTTTTGACCTTCCCAAAACAGGTGAGGAGGTGCTGGAGATTGAAAGATGTAGTGCTTCCTCAGGGCAGCAGGAGATAGTAGAAGGTCTGCATTTGCTAGGCAAGAGAAAAATGCTTAGCTATGGGGAACTGTCAAAGAAGCTTTTGGAGCTCTTCCTAGTTCACTCCCCTGGACACTTTGGAATAGGATTCTGCCCCCTTTATGGTTTGGCTGGGAAAGACTGACTTGGGAAAGTCCTCTTCATGGTGACCCTCCTCCAAGAATTTACTCTCCAAACAAAAGCATCATGAGAAAATGAAAGGAGATTAAAAAAATTATAGAGGCAGACAACTGGGGACAAGGGCTTTCCAGTGTCAAATACCCAGGAGAGAGAGGTTTGTCCGTGGGAAAAAGAGGGGACATCTAACTCTTCTAAGGAAGGAAACTTCAAAACAACTAACAAGCCAAAGCTCATGACATGACAGAGGCCCAGAAAGACAGGTAAAACCCTGCATTCACCTTCAGTGGACTTTCCTAATAGGAAGACTGACACTCAAGAACATCTCTGTCTTATCCAAATTGGTTACAAAACCAAGAAACAGATATCCTAGGTAATAAATTCCAGAGTGAATATTCTAAAATATTAAAATATATAGCATGTCACAAAAGAGTACAAACAGTCAAAGAAATGGGAAATGATGGTCCATCCAATAGAAGAGAATAAAAATATAGAGAGCATCATGAAGAAGGTGAGAATGTGGACATACCAAACATAGCCTTTAGAAATATGATCTTAAAATGCTCAAAGAGATGAAGGAAAGTATAGGGAAAGAACTAAAGAATATGAGAACCACAAATGAACAACATGAGAGTCAAAGTAAAGAGGTAGAGATTTTTAAAAGGAACCAAACAGAACTGGTAGAGTTGAAGACCACAACAACTAAAAAAACAATAATAAATAAATAATATCCAGGAGGGTTTCAAGAGCAGGTTGAACTGACAAAAGAAAGAATCAGTGAACTTGAAGGCAAGACACTTGAAATGAGTCAGGTTGAGGAGCAAAAAGGAAAAAGAAGTATTAAAAGTGAAAATAGCCTAAAACAGCTATGGGACACCATCAAGCACACTAATATACATATTGTAGGAGCCACAGAAAGAGTAGAGAGAAATGGACAGAAGAAATAGTCAGAGAAATAATGACAGAAAACTTCACAAATTTAGTAAAAATATGTGAATATACACATCCAAGAAGCTCAGAGAACACCAAACAGTCTAAACAAGAAGAAAAATACACCTAGTCATACACTGACTACACTATCAAAAGCAAAGCACAAGGAGAGAGTTCTGAAAGCTGTAAGAAAAAAGCAATCTGTTATGAAGGAAGTCTCAATTAGATTGAGTGCTGGTTTCTCATCAGAAACCATAGAGGTAAGTAGGCAGTGGGTTGAAATACTTAAAGTGTTGAAAGAAAATAACTGTCAGCCAAGAATTTTATATGTGGTGAGACTCTCTTTCAAAAATGAGGAAGGGTGCTTGCTTTGGCAGCACATATACTAAAATTGGAACAATACAGAGAAGATTAGCATGGTCCCAACATAAGGATGACATGTAAATTCATGGAGCATTCTATATTTTTAAAAAAATGAGGGAGAGATTGAGACATTCTCAGGTAAACAAAAGTGAAGGAGTTCATCTCCACTAGACTGGCCCTGTAAGCACTGCTAAATGTAGTTTTTTCAGACTGAAAGGAAAAGACATTAGACAGTGATTCATAGCAACATAAAGACCTTCAGCAAAGTTCACCATCTGGGTAACTAAAACTGTCATTATTACTGTATTGTATTGTTCAGAATGTAACCCCACTTTTTTCTTTCTACAGGTTCTAAAATGCAAATGCATAAAAATTAATGATAAATCTATATTTATAGACATAAAATGTACACAGATAAAAGTGGTAACAATAAACGGTGGGGTACAGAAAAAGTATATGGGCGTGCTATTGAAGTTAAATTGGTTCAGACAAAATATGATTGCTATATATTTAAGATGTTAAATTTTAACCCCATATAACCATAAGGAAAATAAGTGAAAAATATATCCAGATAGTAATAAGAAGGCACTCAATATGGTGCAACACAAAAAAGGAAATAATAAAGAAGGTGTGGATGAAAGTGAGAGATAAAAAGGTATAAAACTTACAAAAGCTAAATAGCAAAATGGCAGAAGAAAGTCCTGTATTATCGGTAGTGACTTTAAATGTAAATGGATTAAACTTTCCAATCAAAAGGCAGAGATTGGCAGAATGGATTAAAAAAAAGCATGAGCCAAATATATGTTTACTGTAAGAGACTCACTTAAAGTCAAAGATACAAATGGGTTGATGGCCCATGTAAAAAAAAAGAAGAAGAAGAAGAAGAAATACTCAATCAAAGCTTCAACCTCAAGCTGTAAGAATGAAAAAATGAAAAGCAAATTACCTCCAAATAGAGAAGGAAGGATATAACAACGATTAAAACATAAATAAGTGAAATAAAAAACAATAGAAAGAATCAACAAAACCAAAAGGAGTTCTTTGAAAACATCAATAAAATCGACCAGTGTTTGGCTAGTCTGACATAGGAAAAAGAAAAAAAAAAAGAAAGCATACAAATAACACAAATAACAAAAATCAGAAATGAAATGGACGGGGACATTACTTCTCACCCTCCTGAAATAAAAATGACCAGGAGGATACTATATACATCTGTGTGCCAATAAATCAGATAACCAAGATGAAAGGGACAGACTCTTAAAAACACACAAGTCACCTACAATGACTCAAGAAGAAATAAAGCTCCCCAAACCAATTATTAGTCAAGTGATTGAATCAGTAATCAATTACCTCCCAACAAAGAAAAACCTGGGAGCAGATGGGTTAACAGAAGAATCTATCAAACATTACAAGAAGACTTAACTCCAATACTCTTCCAAAAAATTAAAAGGAGGGAATATTCCCTAATGCATTCTATGAGGACAACATCACCCTTATTTAAGAGCTAAATAAATATACTGCAAGAAAAGAAAAGTACAGACCAATATCTCTTATGAATATGGGTGCAAAAATCTTCCACAGACTACCAGTAAACTGAATTCAAAGCATATACAAAGAATTACACACCATGATCAAATGGTATTTATCCCTAGTATGCAAGGTTGGTCCAACATAAGAAAATCAATTAATGTAATAAGCCACATTAAAATAATGAAGGGGAAAAAGATATGATCATCTCAATTGATGCAGGATAGACATTTGATAAAATACAGCATCTTTTCCTAATAAAAAACACTTAGAACACAAGGAATAGAAGGAAACTTCCTCAACATGATTAAGGTAAATATAAAAAGCCCAAAGCTACCATCCTACTTAATGGTGAAACACTGAAAGTCTTTCCTCTGAGATCAGGAACAACATAAAGATGCCCACTGTCACCACTGTTATTCAACATTGTACTTGAAGTTCTTGCCAGAGCAATTAGGCAAGGAAATAAATAGAATGCATCCAAATTGGAAAAGAAGAAGTAAAACTTTCAGGATTTGTAGATGATATAACCCTACATCAGAAAACTCTGAAAAATCCACAACAGCTCCTAGAGATAATAAATATCTCCACAAAAGCTCCTAGAGATAATAAATAAATTCAGTAAAGTGATGGGGTACAAGATTATTACCCCAAAGTCAATAATGTTTTTATACACAAGCAATGAATAATTGGAAGAAAAAGTCAAGAAAAAAATTCCATTCACAATAACTTAGAAGAATCAAATATCTAGGAATGAATCTAAACAGGGATGTAAAGTACCTGTAGACCAAAACCTGTATAACACAGCCAAAAGTAATTAAAAAATACCAAAATAAGTGGAAAGATATCCATGCTCCCATGGATTGGAAGACTAAATATTATTAGGTTGTCAATACTACCCAAATCAATTTATAGATTCAATGCAATCCTAATCAAAATTCCAATAAACTTCTTTCCAGAAATGGAAAAGCCAATAACCAAATTTATAGGGAAGGGTAAGGGGCCCCAAATAGCTAAAGTCATCTTGAAAAAAGAGGAATAAAGTTGTAGGACTCACACTTCCTGATCTTAAAACTTATTACAAAATTTCTGTAATCAAAACTGAAAGACACAGGAACAAGAACAGATATATAGACCAATGGAATTGAGTTGAGAGCTCAGAAATCAACCCTCAAATTTATAGCCAACCAATTTTTGATAAGATGGCAAAGATCACTCAATTGGGGAAGAATTGTCTCTTCAGCAAATGGCTCTGGGGAAAATGCTTCTCTGTTTGCAAAAAAAAAAAAAAAAAAAAAGACGGAGGACCTCAACCTCACCATAAAATGAGTTAAAGTCCTTAATATCTTAATAGAGCCTGCTAGAAGAAAACACAAAGAAACCTCCTCAGGACCTGTATTAGACAATGTTTTTTGAGTCTTCAAACATAAAGCACAAGCCACAAAGGAAAATACAGGTAAATGGGAACTCATCAAAATTAAAAACTTTTGTACATAATAGGATTTTATCATGAAAGTAAGATGATGACCTACACATTGGGAAAAAATATTTTGAAACTACATATCTGATAAATGATTGCTATCCAAAATATATAAAGAAATCCTTCAGATTAACAACAAAAAAGAGAAACAACCCAATATTTAAATAGACAAAAGATTTAAAAACACATCTCTCCAAAGAAGATACATAAACTGCCAAAGGGCACAAGAAATGATGCTCAGCATCATTCACCATCACAGAAATGCAAGTCAAAACCAAAATGAGATGCCATTTCACACCCACTATAATGGCTAACAGAATTTTACAAGTATTGGAGAATGTGGAGAAACAGGAACATTCATTCATTACTGGTAGGAATATAAAATGGCGCAGCTGCTGTAGAAGACAGTCTGGAATTTCTTCAGAAAGCTAAGTGTAGATTATCATATGGATTAGCAATCTCACTACCAGGTATATACCCCAAAGAATTGAAAGCAGAGACTCAAATGGGTATTTACACGCTGATGTTCATGGTGGCATTATTCACAAATGCCAAGATATGGAAGCAACCCAAGTGTCCATCAATGATGAATAGATAAATAAAATGTGGTATTTACATAAACGGAATATGAATCAACATTAAATAAGAATGAAGCTCTGATACATGTGATGACTTAGATGAATCTTTAAGACATCATATTAAGTGAAATAAGCCAGACAAAAAGCACAAATATTGTATGATCTCACCTAATTGAAAGTAGAATAAGCAAACTATAAAACAGAGTCAGAATCTATAATTTATGTTACCATGGGCTGATTTGGGGTTAGGGAATGGGGAGTTAATGATTAAATTGAACAGAATTTCTATTGGCTTGATTGTAAGGTTTTGATAATGGATTGTAATAATAGTAGCACAATACTAGGAATGCAATTAACAGGACTGAATTATATATGTGAATGTGGATAAAAGGGCAAATCCTAGGTCATATATATATTACTAATTAAAAGAAAAAACATAGGTGGGTACAACACTATGAACCTACTGTGAATGATGCACTATAGTTAACAAGACAATTATAAAAACGTTCTTTCATGAATTTTAACAAATTTACCTCCCTGATGCAAGGTGCTAATAATTGGGTGGTATATTGGAACTCTGTATTTAATATTTTATGCATGATATTTCTGAAAACCTGAAATTTCTCTAGCAAAAAAGTTAATTTATGTGCCATATTAA
The DNA here is from genome assembly GCA_004026745.1 of Myrmecophaga tridactyla. NCBI lineage: Eukaryota > Metazoa > Chordata > Mammalia > Pilosa > Myrmecophagidae > Myrmecophaga > Myrmecophaga tridactyla. The sequence goes on along the minus strand of PVIY010002321.1, from coordinate 9,343 downwards.
CAGAATAAATGACAAAAAGCAAAGTTCATGATTTAAAAAAGAAAACTTTCTGTGAACTAAGATTAGAAGAAAACTTCCTAATCTTCAAAAAGCATCTACCAAAAACCTACAGCTAACATAATATTTAGTGATGAAAGAGTAAATTCTTTCCTTTTTATGATTAGGGACAAGATAAGGATGTCCACTCTCACCGCTTGTATTTGACATTGAACTGGGGGTTTTAATAAGTGCAATAAGAACATAAGATGAAACTAAAAGCATCATACTGCAAAGGAAGAGTTCAAATTGGGTTTATTCACAAATATTATGATTGTTTACATAGAAAATCCTGAACAGTTTACTGAAAAAATAAACTTCTAGAAATAATAAACATGTTTACTAAGGCTACAGAATACAAGACACAAAATTAATTTTATTTCTGCATGCTGACAACAATTTAAAAATGAAATTAGGAAAATGATTTCATTCACACTGCATCAAAAAGAATAAATTGCTTAAGGTTAAATGTAGCAAAAGTACTAGAAGACTTGCACACCTAAAATTGCAAAGCACTGCTGAGGGAAATTAAAGATCTAAATAAACAGATATATCATATTCATAGACTGTTAACATGGTGTAGTAGTTGGAGTTATATGCCCCAAGAAAACATGTCCTTAATCCATTGCTATGGGTATGAACCCATTGTAAATAGGACCTTTTGATGAAGTTATTTCAGGTAATGAGGAGGGGATGCAACTGAATTGGGATAGGTCTTAATCCTATTACTGGAGGTCTTATAGATAAATACACAAAGAGAAAAGCCACTAGGAGCAGTCAGAAACTGGAAGTCAATATAAGCCAGAAGAGAAAGAAAATGCTGCCATGGACATTGCCATGTGACAGAGAAACCAAGGACCAAGGATCGCCATCAGCCAACTCCAGAATGCCAGTCTTTAGAGTAAAAGCATTGCCTTCCTGATGCCTTGATTTTGAACTTTTCCTAGCCTCAAAACTGAGAGACAATAAATGCCATTGTTTAAGCCAATCCATTATACGATATTTGTTTTAGCAGCTGTCAAAACATACCTCTGATCGCTTGTCTCCAGAATATATAAAAACACTTAGAACTCAATAATAAGAAAAGCAATCCAATCAAAAATAATGGGCAAAAGATCTGATTACACATATCACCAAAGAACATATGCAAATAGTTATTAAGCACATGGAAAGATGTTCAACATCATTAGTCATTGGGGGTTGCAAATTAAATCTATAGTGAGAAACCACTACATTTTTACTTAATTGCTATATTCAAAACTACTGCCTATATTAAATGTGGATGAGGATGTGAAAAATTGGAACCATCATACATTTCTGATGATAATGTAAATGCACAGCCACTTTGAAATCCAATCTGGCAGTTTCTTAAAATGTTAAAAATACACTTACCACCATGTAAGCCAGTAATCCCACTCCTAAGGTATGCACTCAAGATAAATAAAGACTTTTATCCACAGAAAGAATTGTAAACAAATGTTCACAGCAACAGTATGCATAAGAGCCCCAAACTGGAAACCATCCAAATGTATATCAGTTGGTGAGGGGATAAACACAATGTGGCTTATCTATGCAAAGGATTCAGCAATATAAAGGAACAAACTGGATATGCTATAAAATGGATAAACTTCAAAAATATTATGCTATGTGAGAGAAAACAGATACAACAGACCACATATTGTATGATTCCATTTATATGAAATGTCTATACAAAGCAAAGCTATAGAGAAGAAAGGAAATTACTGGTTACCTAGAGCTCTGGATGGGAAAAGGTATTCACTACAAACTGGCAGGAGAGAACATTTAAGGGTGAGGAAAATGCTCCAAAACATCATAGTGATGTTGTGCAACTGTATAAATTTACTAAAAATTTTGAGCTGTATACTTACAATCAATAACTTTTATGGTATATAAATTATTCCTTAAAAAGTTGTTAAAAGTGATAATGATGATAATCATGCCTACCATGTTAGGTTGTTCTGAAGGTGAAATGCAGGACCAGTTAGTTTTGAAGCCCCTAATCTGCTAAAAAAACAATCCTGACCAAATATGAAATAAAAGATAAAAAACAGAATTAACTGTAAATAAATTCAAGGAAGTTCAAAAACTATTATTTCCCTGGGGAAAAATACTTCCATACTTTTTTTTGAAATAACAAATGTAAATTTTTCCCAAAAATGTTTTTCACTTTTTTGTTTGCCCTGACCTCATCGATGCCATAAACTCATTTTTAATCTGACTACTGAGTAAATTAAGCATTCTCCTCAATGAGCTAATAAACATAAATCTTGTACTATTAGTGTACTTTATTGTTGTTGTTGTTGCTATTAAACCATAGGAAGGTTATCATCATGAGGTTCTGTAGCCATAAAAAGAAAGCTATATCCCATCTAAAGTTATCCTAAAGAGGAATTATTTGCAATTCATTTACGCCAAATAAATCTGAATCCAAAAGCTTTGATCATGTATAATCCTGCTGAAAGACTGAGTTGTAATCAGCCCAAAATACATTATGTTGCAAAGCTGCAGCACCAGTGCATGACAGAATCTTATTTTCCATTAATTCAAAGTCCATGGTAGTTCCCAAAAGACCACTCTGTTATAAGTTAAGAATTCAGCATCTTTTCTTATCCTATTCAAAATATATAGCCTCAACATTACTGCTTCAGAGAATGACTTCATGACTAAAGTTATACTAATGCTTGAAATTTGTACAATACTTTCTCCTTTCAAATATTTTCATATATAATCTTGTCGATGAAGAAGAAATAAAAGGCAATTTATCTCCAATTTACATGATCAACCAAAGTTTCAGGTTATTAAGTGATTGCCCAAACTCAGAGAGGTACCAGAAGGGAACTAGGACATGAAACTGATTCTTCCCATTCTCAAATGTCTGCTTCCCCCACTGTGGTGCCTTGTATTCTCAAATGAGTTCTCATAACTTCCTACTTTATTACCTGTGAATTAATTACTTTATTACCTGTGAATTCTACAGAGAAGGATTAGTTTTGCCAGGAGTTTAAAATAAGTGCATAAAATCCTTGCTTTAAAAAGAAATACATATAATTAAACTTATAAATATAGAAAACAGGAATGAATAAAAATTAACTAGTAACCCAATAATTTTCCTTCTACTTATATATTCATACATCATATAAGTTTAATGTGATTTAAGAAAAATGAAATTATGCAAATGAGGAAACATTAAATTATTATACCAGAATAATACTGGGTAGTGAATTAGGGGATTGAAAGAAACTAACATTATTTTTCTCTGAGTACCTGAATATTCAAAGGGAGTTTATGTTTGTGAAGAAACTTCCAAGTTACTTTTTAATCTCAATAATTAAGTGCCACAAAAGTATATATGTATAAATATGTAACTATATATTAAAATATATTTCATTTAGTGACTATATATGCATATTGTTCATTTATATAGTTCTATGAGTGTGTCTACCAAGGAAAAATATCTTTTAATTTTTTGCATGGTATCATAGAGATTTATTTTTAACGTACTTAGCTATGATAAAGAATTTTGTGCAAAGTTCCAGTTAAGTGGTTACTAATGAATTCCTTAAGTAAGTAATTCTGGGGAAATATAATATTGAGCTTAGTTGACTGTCTCTGATTTATATCATATTCTTTTTCATAATAAAGACGAGAAAGGCAAACTTTATATGAGGAGGAAGTTGTTTCTCATTCTTCCCACTTCATTTCAGATCCTTTTCCTTCAACATTTCATCTTATTTCACTTTCCTGGGACTGCCCAACTTTTCCTGTTCCAAAAAGGTAACATTCAATTAAAACATTCAGAAAGGGATCAGGCTTTCCTGCCAAGATTTTAGTGTCCTATTGAAGATTAGAAATCTGCTTCTCTGAATCTCTACTGATGGCATATGGGTATCAAAATAGACCAATGCAAAAAGTTTTAGGTAGAGATAAACAGACATGTATAACAATCCTATGCTTCTCTGATAACCAACCATTTTCCTTATTCTTATCAGTTTAATACATATATATTAACTACAATTAAGACCAGTGCCATAGGCTAGAGGCCACTATGTTGAAAGATTAGGAAAGTGTCTCTGTTCTTTAAGCTTCTGTAAATAAGTAGACAAGGAGTCTGGTAGGACTATATTTCATCTGAGAAAAATTAATCCTGAGAAGAATCCCATGTCATCTCTCATATGCATAGTACATTTCAAAAGAATTTCAAAAGGAGAGAAAAGAACAGGGTGCTTAAATATTAATAATTATAAGGTAAAACGGTTAATCCTGCTAGTAACTTAAACCCATGGTAAACTTCTGAGATTTTTATGTATTGGATGAATATATCTATAATTAACTAGGTAAGATCAGAGATGGACAGCCTCACTTTAGCACACCATTAGCATCATTATCTGAACAGAGAAAAGATAGAATAACTTAAACAGTGACATTATTTGTAATTCATTTACGCCAAATAAATCTGAATCTGAAAGCTTTGATCATGTATAATCCTGCTGAAAGACTGAGTTGTAATCAGCCCAAAATACATAATGTTGCAAAGCTGCAGCACCAGTACATGACAGAATCTTATTTTCCATTAATTCATTCTTTTCTAAAAATGCAAACATGCCACATGCTTAATAGTCCAAATAAATGAATGTTATCACATTTTATAGATTGTCCATTAGTATGTATTTTATTTTAAAAACACACATACACACACAAAGAAATCAGTGACTCTCAGAGACGTTTTTTAAAACTGATTTACCTATGTTTTCAATCAAGAATAAATCATCTGAATTTCCAGCCTGTTGGCTTCCCCTACAGATTTCGGACTCAAGATTGCAAATTCAACTTTTGGCAGAATTTCTAGCCTTCTGCCTGCCCTACGGATTTTGGATTTGCCAGCCCTCACAATTACATGAGCCAATTCCTTAAATAAATCTACACACACACACACACACACACACACACACACACACACACCATATATCTTATTGGTCCTATTTCTCTAGAGAACACTGACTAATACAGGTGGTATATTTATGACTCCAAATGTTAATCATTAGAATACTCTGAGGGGTCCTTTAACTCAAATCTTTATAAAAACAACAACAAAAAAAAAAACCTGGAAATGGCTGAGTTCCATTCAACAGAAATATGGGAAACAGCATGGTATTTCCTTTGTAACTCATTTTCCACAATTTGTAATCCCCAAACGCCATGGACTACACAAGCAGCATACCAGAGGCAAGGCAGGGACTTGGGGAATGGGGTGGCAGGGGCCACAATAGTGATGGGGGAAGGGAATTGACTGAAAAGATATCAACAACTGGCTGTCTTATAAAGGAATTTATATTAAACAGTCTCTGAACCACTTATTTTCGTTTGATTACTTACACACACATAAAGGATTGACAAAGGGGTTAGGAAATATAGAAGTAATACCAACTTTATCATCCCATTCTTCACTTAGACACTTAATAAAATATATATAGAAAGGACTTCACATTTTCTCAACCTGTAAAAGACCAAAAGAAAGTAAGTAATGTTTATAACTGATTCCATTAACTGTTGCAATTTTGAATTGTCGATCATATATATATATGATTTGGCTAATAGGTATTTTTATTTATTTAGACATATGTGTCTTGCATATATACTTACATACACACACCCTCAATTACTAGAAACTCTTAAAATTAAATTTCAGGCTAAGTTTGAGTTTGTACAGCAATGCTCTCAAATAGGCACATGACAACAAAAGCCGTCCAAATCTAGGGATAGAAAGAGTAGAAGAACATCACTAAATAAAAGCAAAGTTCTTACTGTGCCAAAATAGAGTAGATTAAATATTTTAAAGCTAAGAATTTGCTGAATTGCTTGAATTTTTTTTCAGTCAGCAATCCAGAGCTAGTATTGACCAGAATATTGGTTGCATGTGGTTAGAAGGATAATTTATATTCTTTGAATGTGGGAAGTTCCGGTTTACCTTCATAGTTATTTCCAAGTAAGAATCATTAAAACAACTTATCTCCCTCAAAGATACTCACCCTCTGCCTTAATCAGTGCACTTCAGTTTTTACAGCATCATCTGTTTCTCCGGCATCTCAATTTTCCTCTCCATGGACCCACGAGATTTAATCACACATGTAGCAAAAGCCTTATGTTCTGTTTCCTCTTTTTCAAGGGCTACAATTTCAGCATCTGTGCTGCCAACCCACACTGTCACAGATTTAATTTACTTGTCTAACTCATCAAAAATTTCAGACATATTTCAATTCCTTCTTTCTTAATGATCTTCTCACCTTTCTCTCCTTCCAAACAATGGAAGCTGGCCAACACAGAAGAGACAATGACTATCTTATCACAGTCAGTTTCTCTTCATTTCTTCTTGTTAGTAGAGTGTTGTTTCTCTACATATATCCAATTGTTTTATCCTAGTACATTTATAACCTGAATTATTCATGAAAATTACCCACAAAGCTCAAGAAGTCAATGACTTGTATTAATTAAAACTTCTCAGTAAAAGAGTAGCCAGTCCCAGATTAACTTTAATTCATGTTAAATGTCTAAGTATGATTGTCTCTACTGTAAGAATTAGAGTGTTATGTTTCAGTTAAGCCAAAGTAGATACTCACTCAGTTTAGGTTAGAGTATACCCAGGCTCATGGCAGAGAAGTCAGGTTAGGGGTTTTCAGAGGTTTATTACTACTGGCTTCCTTTCACCATATTCTCCCTAGGAAAATAACATCAAAGGGATTTTTTTAGCCAACCAAAAGGAAAACAGAGAAGCGAAGCAAAAATTCTTAATTTGTTGGGACTTAAATAGGTTCTTTTATTCAATGTTTCATACATGCAATTCATTGTAATCTGGAATGTCCTCTTCTTATAGCCTGGACTTAAGTTGTCCAAGATTTGGATCATTTCTACAGTACATTTCCCTCAGGCATTTGAAGAAGCTGGGATTACCAGCCCATGCATTGCCATTCTCCAGACTTCAAAGATAAGAGAGCCAGACAGAACCATGAAAAATAGTACCTTTACCAAGCAGTGCAAATGGCACATTCCTCTTTTTCCTTGGAGTTCATCTATCACTTTTTTAAAAAAAATTCATGGATATGTGTGCCCATTCTCTAATGGTAGGTTAAAACCCTGGATATATTAGATTATATTTGATGGGAACTTAAGCTTCAAGATATTTGTAATGAAAGTCCCCATGTGCATATAAAGGAAGTATAACTGAATGAGTCAAGGATACAAACAGAGAAAATTATTTTCCCATGCAGTAAATAACTCAGCTGCACTTGCAAGAACTGCTTTAAAACAGAAACGAGCCAGTGATATTGTGAAGTATGCCAAGAATTTTCAAAACATGTTACTTTACACTGAAGCTATTCTCTTTCATTTAAAATACTATGGGTTCTTGCAGAGATTAAAGGCTCTCTAACTACTCTAGGAAATCTTCATTGACCCTATTATTTTGCAATCTACATACCTACCCAACCCTTTCCCAATAACTAGAATGATATAGCAAGTTGTTAGAGTTGTTAAAGAAATATTGAAATTTACAACCTGTTTAGTATTTGTGAACTGTTTGTGCTCTTGGTTAGGAGGGTCGATAAAAGAAAAGAATCACTTTCTCTGTCGGGTAGTTTCATAGTTCTTTAAAAATATCCAAATTATCTTAAGGACACGTTAAATTTCTCATTAAATTTGTTTCAGCAAAAGCCGAACATAAATAGGGACTTCCTTTAACTCCAACATTTTTCAGCGATCAAAGTCAAATAATTATATGGCAAAACAAATCAGTCTTCCAGTTCGGAGTAACTCAAAAAACAAATTATTCAAAAGGTTGACAACCGGAATATCACCAGAAATACTTATATACTCAAGTTTATCATAAATTAGAATTGCTCATTTCCAATAAATCTATCATACAAACCCACTTAAGGAGGCCCTGACTATGCTAAAAAATGCATTTGTATACTAACATTTGTTGTATAATAACATTTCTCAGGGGCTGTCAGTTTACAAGTTTTAATTCACGTTACCATGATTTTTCAAATACTCAGACTTTGATGTTTACTGATAATTTATCCTTAACATATTTCTTTTTTGTAATGCTAAAAAGAAAATATGTATTTTTACTTTCCCTTCTTTATCATGCAAAACATTCATACCATTATATTAGTTATATATTGCTATGTAAACAGTTATCAAAAACTTAGCAATTTAAAAAAAAGACACATTTACTATCCCACAGTTTCTGTAGGTCAGAAATATGGACATGGCTCAGCTGGGGGTGCAGGGAGGAGGGAGCAAGGAGGTCCTCTGCATCAGGATTTCTCATGAGACTGCAATTATCATGATATCAGCCTAGGGTCTCTCAGGCTACAATACGGGACTGGCCAGGACCACAGTCATCTCAAGATTCAACTGGGGCAGTATCTACTTCAAGCTACGCATGGTTGGTAGTATAATCAGCTCCTCGCAGACTAGTGGACTGAGAGACTTACTTCTTTGGAGACCAATCAGGTGGCCTTCTCCACCAGAACAAGCATGTGAGAAGATCCAGGGAGAGAGAATACCAGCAAGAAGCCTTCTGTGATCTAGTCACAGAAATAACCTACCTCTTTTGCCATAATCTATTCATGAGAAATGAGTCACCAAGTTCAGCCCACAATCACGGGGCAGAGACTGCACAAGAACATGAAAACTGTACCAGGAGGGAGGACTTACTGGAAACTTGTCAGAAGCTGCATATCACAATTATATATACACTCTCGCAGCTCTCTTCATTTACACATAACAATAAATTGTGGGCATTATTTGCCATCACTTCATAGAGACTTTTGCATGATGGCATATATTTTAGTCTGCTAAGCTTCCAAAAGCAGATACCATAAAATAGGTTGGCTTTTTAAAAAATATTTTTATTGAGAAATATACACATACATACAGTCCAACCGTATTATACAATCAGTGGCTCACAATATCACATAGTTATGTATTCTCCACCATGATCATTTTTAGAACATTTGCATCATACCAGAAAAAGAAAGACAAAGGGAAAAAATGGACTTTTAACAATGGGAATTTGCTACCTTACACGCTTACAGTTTTGAGGTTGCTGAAAATAACCAAATCAAGGCATCACCAAGTCAATGCTTTTTCTTGAAGAGGGGCTAACAGCAATCCTGGACTCCTAAGGCACATGGCAAGGTACACGTCAGAGCTTGCTGGTCTCTTCGCATTTTGTTGCTTTCAGCTTCTTGATTCTGGGGCTTTCTCTCTGTTTGCCTGATTACAT